>JAQGAY010002344.1:0-10783 GCA_034698085.1 Polydesmus angustus
TAAAAAGCGGAAGCCACGTCACGAATTTAAGCAAAGTGAGTTAACGCCGTTATAAAAGGTGCTGCGCAAACTGCCTAATGTTACCAAATAACTTTTTATCTTTTGGCATCTGAAACAAGTCAAGCGGCATTTCAATTCGAGGTGTATCGCTTATTAACAGTTGCTCTGCGATTATTCCCCACTTATTAATATGTGTCAATACATTAATTAAACCATGAAAATGTTTCATAACTTCACGGGGCTTATCTTCATCAATCAAAAAACTAAACCTTTTAAAAAAAAGACTTTCATTTGAAAGAAATTTAGTTTTTTTATATTGTTTCTTTAATGAAATAAGTAGTTTAAACCATTTATTCTTATTATTTCCCTTATATTTATCTCTTAAGCAATTCATTAGTCTGCTTATTTCATTTACAGTTGAACTTATGCAACTGGCAGCTGAATCCTCGCGTGTTAACTGTCGCATAAACTGACACAACTCCTGATCATCTTCGCAAAACTCACACAAGTCTTCGTCATAGAAATCTTTTACAAGCTCTTCTACCATTTTTGAATGCCATTTAATTGCAACGATCAGGATTTTAACATTTTCTCTTTTATCCGTTGCATATATTTTGTCTACATTAGTTTTGAACATATTATACATACATGAGTCTATCTCATATGATGGTTGTAATAAATTCATACGAAGAACGTCATAATTATTTATCATTAATTTAATAAACGATTTACCAATTTCTGAATAATTCGATTGTATTCATGCTTTAATTAAATACTTATGAAAATTGCTTTGGTTTATAAGCCATGTTTTGTTAGTGAAAAAGCTCAAAATAAGTTTGATTATGTTTTCGTATCTGCGTTCATACATTTCTTCTAAATATTGAAATATATTTTCGGGGAAACATTCGGTTTTAACCAATGTGGATGATGATAATGAAGATAATGAACTCTAATTCTCCGCCGTGTTGTGGGGAGTGAACGAGACCGATGCGTTTCAATTCCATCTCTTCCTGTTCCTCAATCATAAACTCCTTCCCTAATAAATGTTTGCTTTCTACTGGGAACAAAAGCAGTAAAGCTAATTTCTGGTGGATTTTAATCACTTCGTTCGACAACCATTTGGTGGATACTTGGTTCAAACCAAAGGATAATCTGGTCTTTACTTGGAAATAAATATTGAGTTTAACTTTGATAAATCTTTCATAAATCTGTGCTACATTTAACTTATCAAAATGAGGCACATCGCTATTTGATTCACTTTTAATAAATGTTTCGAATTGAGATATAAAGCCTTCTGCTAATAGACGCATCTGCAATGGAATTCCCATAAACTCAGACATCTGTTCACTAAGTACGTCGTCAACTTTTTCTATTAAAGCATTAGAAAACTGTTTAAACTGACTCGTCTCATTAACAAATGCCACCTTAAACTCGCTTTCACTTAACTCTAACTTAAGTCGCACTTGCCAATAAGTTCTCAGAAACATTTGTCTTTCGTCTAAATGCAACTTTTTAAACGTCGTAGAAAATACACACAATTTATGCTCTAATTCTTCCGTAAAGTGTTCTCTAGAAGTGATCCATAAAATAGGAAAAGTCTTTCTTTTCAAATATTTCATTAGTTTAATTAATTTCTTTTGACAATCTTCATCAATTTCATCATAACCATCAAACAATATCAATAATGGTTTTGAAATTTGATGCATTAAACTGTACTTTAACAAGAGTTGTGTTAATTTATTATTTATGTTGTCATTGCTCACTTTTAATAGAAATTCCACAATGGATTCAATATTTATTGCTTGTGCGGGATTTAAATAATTTGGTTTTGTTAGCTTTGATAATTCATCGGGGTAATCTTTAAGATTAAGCCTTATAACCTAACTGTCACCTAGCTTGTACTCAGATAAATGAGTTAATGTGGTGGACTTGCCCATTCCCGGTTCAGCCACAACCACTACTATTTTGTTGTTAAGTTTAGCTAATGTTTCTTCGTCTATTTTTTTGTTCCAACTTTCATCAATATAACGACGGAGTTTGTCAATTGAACAGTTAGATTGCATCCATATCAATTGACTGTCTGTTTCTTTGAGCCAATGCACAGGAATGTCCTGTGCTTCTGCGCACCAATTGTTAAACTTGTTTAACCCTTGTGTCTGCAAAGAATTCATTCTTCACAAATGGTACGAAAAGGTCCGCACAGACCTACATTCATTTTCAATGCGATTGCTAAAAAAATCAAGTTTTTGCGAAAGAGTTGTATAGCAAAAGCTCTTCAAATTCCGGTTCCCCGCTCATTTTATTCGAAAAAACATTGTAATTTTATAAATATCCAAAGCATCAGTGATAAAATTTCAAGGTTAGACAAGCAGACAGCTAAATCACTGATAAAACATAAGTAAATCGCGGGAAAATCTAAGTAAATCTTGCGAGATTCAAAAAAATCGAAAATCGTACACATCGTACGGCAGTGTTTTTGAAGGTAGGTCTGGGTGGACCTTGTTTGCAATCTATGTTCAAAAAATGAATTTTTTGCGAAAAAAAATAGAAAAACTAATCTAAAATTAATTTATTTAGTACAATAGGCTTTGATATACTTTTGTTGAGGATATCATGGATATCCTCAACATATCCTATCATGGATATCGAGGATATAATTTTTCGTTTGCAAGCATTTTAATAAGTGAAATTCCTGCCCAGACCTCATGGTAGACAGAAGGGTTAAAGCCTCTTTTCCATTAAGCGACACAAAAATGTTTTGCCTAATTATATCTTCTATTGCTTTCTTATTTGATTTAGTTTTTAATTGAGCAACTTTAATTAGCAAATCAATTGTACTAATACCATCAAAATGTGTTGCACTAAGCACAAATCTTTCATCCATACATAAATCTAATACTGCTTCTTTTTTTATACATTTATCATGGAATAAACTTCGCTTTATGTAGAAATCTTTAACAAATATTTGGTGCAAATAAAACTGCTGATTAATAATTTCCAACCAATACACTACTTTCTCAGAGTTAGAATAGCAAATGCTTTTATAATGTGCTTCTTCACCTAATTTTATTACGATTATAATTGTATTGCAAGTGCATGTATTGTAATCAGTGTTTTCATTGTCAGCTACAAGGGTACACTCTTCAATTTGTTGTTTAGTACTTTCATTGGTAATTGCCAGTAATTCAATTAATTGTTCTACATTAATTTTACCAGAAACAGTTATTACAAATATTTCATTTTTACTTTTATTTGAATGGTCAATAAAAGCATTAACGAGGTACTCAGTATCGATAAACTTTAACCTTTTTGCATAAGAGGCTTCTGCTTGGCACAACTTTACAGGTTCCCTTCCTATCTCAATTTTATTCTCTTTCACTAACTCGGCAGCAATATTGCCATCTAAAACATTGCTTTGCCCTATAAAATTTAATAAATCGATGTTTTTTCCCTGCAACTTTACTTTATCTTTTATTAAATCACTAAACCATGTTTTCGATTGTGATGTTAAATCATTAAAGCATAAGTTATCGCCATTTACTTTAAACCTAATATTATTTTTACGAGCATTTTTAATTTTATTTTCTACTTCTTCACTTTGAACGACGATTATTGTTTTTAATATTACTATTTCCTATCAAATTTGTGAGTAAGTTTAATTCTTTTTCCATTAAACTATCTCGTTGACAATCTAAAACTACAACATAGTCGCTCATTGACTCAATAATTCTTTCCGTAAAGTATATGCAGTTGTTGAGATGTGTGAGTTGCATTATATCTAAAAAAATATGCTTAGATTTTTTGTCCCAAAATGCTATAAATTTGTTGAATCTCAAATTTAAACTCAGTTTTTATTACAAACACTTTAAGTTCTGTCGAGTTTAAAAATATGTCTAAACCAATAGTATCTTTAAATTCCATGTTTTCGACAATCACATGTTGTAAATAACTGTCTGAAAATTTCTTACAAATTGAAACATTTGATTTTGTAATGTTTACTAAATTTTGGACAAATTGTTTTGGCTCCTTAAAAATGCGGAATAATTGTTTAGTAAAATTAACGAGCTCGTCTGCTTTGAAATGAATACACTTTATCTGCTTATAATTATTTTCAATATATAAGAAATTTTGAAACAAACAATCATATTTGTCTAAATTAAAGTTTGGTAATTCAATCTTAATTTTATCTTTTATGTTAACTTTTAAGGTGGTTTCATTGCTCTACTTTAGAAAATGTATTTAAGTGACATGCTGATTCTTCGATCTCATTGACTTTATAATGAAGCTTAATACCCCACTCAATGCTTGCAACGGGTTTGGCACTGCTATTATTTGAGCTACGCCAAAACTCATCGACTTCTTGGCCACTGGTCAGACCATAATCATAAAATAAACTAGGTAAATGTTTGCATAGTTTAGAAATGGTAGAAAGTAAGTAATTCGACGGTTTAGACCTGTCATTCTTGATTCTTTCTGGCAGCGTTACTAGTGGCCAATCCTCAATCACTTTTCTCCCATTACAATTGCACATTGCCATTACAATGTTTACCATGCTATGATAATGCAATAGATAACAATCACGCGCTATGTTAATAGACCACAATCACGCACTATGTTAATAGACCACAATATGTTTCTTTTAAGAAGCGGAATATCAATTTCGAACAAACTTCCTACATGTTTACATAAAGTATTTACCATATTTGGGCGAGTAAGATACACGGTAATATCCAGATTGGTCCAGAAATTGTGGTCCAGATGTTGATATCGATAATGGTACATTTCAGATAGCTTCGATAACATCCGCCGACATCCTGGACTCTCGAAGCCCACACAATGTACGTGGTGATCGATGTCTTCTTCGCTTTTTACGCAAAACCTATTCTTTTCTTGGTCAATGGTTAGGTATTCGGTGCTGAAAGTGGTGATCTGGGCTAACCACGCCCCCAACGAGTGACCGGTGATGGAGATTTGGACCTGTTTAAACCCTTTTAAATACGAAAGTTGTTGAAGCATTTGACCGACGAAAGTACAAGCTGAGTTGATCTGCGACGTAAAACGATTGCATATGATTCCTTCGATATCAGTCAAGAGAACACTAAGATCTTTAGGGTTGGTTCCTCTGTGGCTAATCACCAATTGCTGTTCCTTCGAGTTCCAGAATGCAGCTCCGAAATATCCGTTGCTTTTATTTCGCGCAGTTGTGAGAAGTTTCCATTCCTCTTTCACTTTTCTCAAATTTTCATATAAATTGTTTTTATAAGTATCAATCCCCGATTGGTCTAATTCTTTATTCGAAGAAAAAAAGCATTCGTGTAGTTGATTTTTATATGTTAAAAATGTTTGATCTTGGAAAGAAGACAAAATAATGTCCCGCAGATTATCTTTATACACGAGATGAGCCAAAAGAGCTAAAATGTTTTCAGGTGGGAAGATTTCTTTGGACAACCAAGACTCATCCAAATCAACCAGTTTGAACATTTTTTGAAAGTATCCATCGCTTAATGTTATTTCTGTGGGTTTTGCTGTATCTTCCTCTATCGAGATGGTCGCCACATTTATTCGTTTTTCCATTTTCAAAAGTTTTGAAAAATCGACCAACTGGAATCGAATTTGAAAATAAACTCAATATTATTGTTATAATTAATTTCTAGACACAGTACCACTGTGGATTACAACACCACCTCCGATTTAATAATAAAAAACAATTTTTAGAATGTAACCTCTACAACTGAGATGGCACATGTTAACTCAATTTTTGAGGAAATTTGCATTAATCCTATGATAGATGCCGGCACGTGACGAGATTCAGTCGGCAGGTGCAGGCTAGAAGTCCGCAAAGCTTTAGCCGTCAAACGTGAGTGAGCGTGTTTACACGTGCCGACTCAGTTGTAGAGGTCATATTTCAAAAATTGTTTTTTATTACAGTAAAACCTCTATTACAAGACTACCGTTGGGACCGAGTAAAAGTGGTCTTCAAGTGGAAATGGTCTTCAAATAGAATATTTTTTTAAAGAAAACTATTACCGTATTTTTATATTTTTAAAATTGTAATTTTGTGGTTAATACACCTTTTGAATAAAATTCCAATACTAGAAGTTGAAACCAAGTAATATAACTTTATTTACTTAACAAAATTCCAATGTTGACTCACAAAATTATCCATTGTGGGTGCGCAAAATGCTATTGCGCAGCACCCCGGTGGTCTTGAAATAGAGACCTCTCATTGAAAATACGGACTTAAAATGGGTGGTCACGGTCTTGTAGTAGAGGTGGTCCAGTATTAGAGGTGCATTAACATGGGAAAATCGGAGGGACGTATTTGGGGTGGTCTCCAAACGGAGGTGGTCGCGAGTAGAGGTTTTACTGTATTAAATCGGAGGTGGTGTTGCATGTAAATATAAAAAATAATAATTTGTTTTCATTAAAATTTGACTTGTTTATTCGTTTTTTAAAAGCTTTGTTAATTTAGGGACACACGTTAGATAGTATTGTATATTATAATATTGCAGTCCAAACCGTTTTTAAATCAATCCCAGATATGCCTTAGATTAATCTTAAGCAAAACCGGTTTTGCATAGACTAAAATTAATCGGTTCTGCCGGGACAGGCTAAACTAGTTCTACCTAGGCAGAAGTGGTATTGACTAAAAACGGTTTAGACTGCAACATATACATTCAAAGCTGCTATAAATCATAACTGGTCATTATGCGAAATTTTCCATTATAAACTCACATTTTTTGTTGCGTAAGTCAACTTCTTGCAGAACAGCGATGGCTTTAATCGATGGAATTAGTTGTCCCGATCATTCTGTATTCTAATCTGTAGATGGGAGCAGTTAAACGAGTAACAGACAGAGATGAGGCTCTTTAATTTGATCCTCCCTACTACTGTATATACACAATATATTCACATGATTATTCAGATAATATTATTTTTAAAAGTTATAATTTTACCTAATTTATAATATTTATTTATATATAAGCTACATTGTATTCAATCAAAAACTACTTTATCTTTACACTATTTTAACAACACAGTGTATTTGAAGAGATTAATGACGGCACATCACCTCTCAACGATTCTAAATAGAAAGAAAAAAAATACAATTTAACACTTATAATAAACATATTATTCAAGGCGAAAAAAGTGTATTATTACCGTATTATTTTTTTTCTTTTTTTTTTACCTACCTGCTTATAAACGACGACAAAAGTAGAATTTTTTTTAAAAAAAAGCAGATTTCAATGGTTATTTCCGTAAGAAAAACTATAAATGGTCAAAATTATTTATGAATTTGGTTAAATTATATAAGCTACATTGTATTCAATCAAAAACTACTTTATCTTTACACTATTTTAACAACACAGTGTATTTGAAGAGATTAATGACGGCACATCACCTCTCAACGATTCTAAATAGAAAGAAAAAAAATACAATTTAACACTTATAATAAACATATTATTCAAGGCGAAAAAAGTGTATTATTACCGTATTATTTTTTTTCTTTTTTTTTTACCTACCTGCTTATAAACGACGACAAAAGTAGAATTTTTTTTAAAAAAAAGCAGATTTCAATGGTTATTTCCGTAAGAAAAACTATAAATGGTCAAAATTATTTATGAATTTGGTTAAATTATATTATTTTGAGGCAGATTTATTAGTCTTACCTCATAATTCCATGGTTAAATGACTGAAGAAAACGCTCTCCAAAAAAAAATTATTTTCACGTACGTGCACATTCTTTAAAATTTTGCAATTAAGAATGTTGGAAAAAATATTGATATAAATGTATATATATATTTTTAAAAATATTTATCGATATTATTGACGGATTTTTTTCTCCCGATATCAGTATTAAAAACGGAATATCGAAAACGCGATATATTTATTTTTTAATAAATGGACCATTGTCAATTCTTTTTAGGCCACCTTACTTGAGCATTTTAAAATGACATTTTGCTTTCTTTCTTTTATTTTAACTTTAAAAAAAAAAATATCGATATTTTCTTTCGATATATCAAATTACTAAAACGATATTTTTTTAAAACTTTTTCCAAGTAATACCGTACGGTAATAATCTTTTCCATCAAAATTTTAAAAGGGATGCGAGTCACGTGAGTGTGTACGTGATGGAAAGCATAGTCGTAATGGAGATTAAAAACTTACGTATCACACGTGAAAACTTTTTTTTTTTAAGTAATAAAGAACTGAAAATGATCCATACTGGGAGTCGGGTAGGACGATATACCAGAAATTAATTAGAATTTAATTTCTTTTTAAATAAAACTTTTAAAATACGTACCGTATAAAATGTTTTAAATGTCGACAAACAATTATTTCAGTTTTTTTTAAAAGATTTTGTATGCCATTATTTTCCAGGCGATTAAAAGATAATGAACTCAAAATTAATTCTTAGAATTATTTGTTGAAAGTTGACTTCTAAGTAGTAGACTGTTCTGCAGCTGTAAACAGCTGATAAAAAAAAAGTAGAACAGGACATTTAGCCCAGAAATAAGCAAAATTTCTTAGAACAAATTGATCGATCGGGAATCAGTGCAAAGCATAGTGAGTGGATAGGATGCTCGTATTGAGAGCGGAAGAGGCTATTTTAAACACAGAATACAACAATTAAATGTGTTGAGAATTCAGGAGATTGTAAATAAAGAGTAAAAGAAACATGCATCCACACAGGTATACACTTAAAGGTAGAGTGATTTACCTCTACTATACTTTATTCAAGCAAGGTAAACTGACCACTAGAGGTCGCCGCACTTAAGGTGCAAAACAGGTTTTAGGTAGTGCAGGTGTAAGCATAATCCAGGGTAGTTCAACTTCTCAGTAGTCGCGGGCCGCACCAGGTAACATCCTGTACAATAATGCCATTTCGGCTTTTTGTAAAATGTAAATAATACGAGTGAGCTTTTATACCTATGGATCAATTAAACATCCTGCATTAAAATTAAAAGGCGTTTTTTTTCGAATCGACTTTTGTTTGACAAAAACTATATTTAAAAACTGAAAACAATAAAATAATATCCCACCAAAAATGCTTCTGACTTCAAATATTATTGGACTACGATATTACTAATTGAATGGAATGTTTTCTTAATAATAATTATTTAATAAAAATATTGTAAAAAACTAAAAAATTAGTTCTCAGTAATAATATACCGGTACTGTACATGTTTATTGATGGAAATTATCGATAATTCAAAAAGAAAACATTGAAACATCCGTTGAAAATGTTTCGGTGTTTGTTTAATGTGCAGCAAAAGTCGATCCGAATAAAACGCCCATTAACTTTAATGCAGGATGTTTAATGAAGGATCCATAGGTATAAAAGCTCACTCGTATTTACATTTCGAATGATCGTCGCAGGTAATGCAAAAGCTAACATGGCATTAATGTACAGGAAGTCCGTTACCTGGAAATGGAAAAATCAATCTCACAGTACACGCTAAAACGTTCATATCGACCAATTTAAACATCAATATTAGTAGTGCTACTATGCGTGTCGCTTAGCAATACGTATAGTAGCACTACTAATATTGATGTTTAAATTGGTCGATATTGCTATAGTGACAAAATAATAACAGAAACTCATAACGCAGTTTGGCTCTCGTTCAATGCGCACTTATATCCAGCTAATGTCGTTCTTAAAACAGAAAATATACATAAAACCCGAGAAATGTTTGTGGTCAGTAGAAGTTTAGTGGTCTCCATTCTGTTGGCGTCGAAAAAGAAAGTTTTTATCACTTTTTCGCGCGCACTTATGCAAAAACTGTAAAAAAACAAGCAAAAAAATGACTCCAAAGTCGCTGTACGATATCGCGAAACCAATTTGTTGGATGCTCAACGTGTTCGGATTCAACTTCGGGAACGAGAAGCCAGCCGGATGCTTGAGGAAAATCTACAAATGTTTAATCATATGCGTTCTAAGCTATCAATTGTGGGAAAAGTTATTAAAGAACTGTTTGTATATGTCGACTTACCAACCAATTTACATGATTATCTTTATGTCAGACTTGTCATTAATTTGTGGTTGCAGTCTGTACTTTTTCGGCGTGAAAGAAAAAGAGTTGGAGGCAGTGGTGAGGAAATTCAAGCAACATTCTCTGGGGAAAAAAAGCGAAAAAAGCCTCAACAAACAACTCATTCCGTTCAAAATCATTTCTACGCTGTTGGCTATCATCGCTGTTTTCCTCTCTATTTTTATGATTTTGGGTTTAGCTAACTTAAACCTATTTACCTTAGTACTTGCTATTGCTTTAACGATCATTGAATTTCCCGCTTTTCTCTGCTTTTTCCTTTGCATCGTGGCTTGTTACTGCAGAGCGGAAATGGACGAGGCCATCGAAGAACTGAAACAAGTTAAGTCGCCCTTAAGAAGAGCTAAAGCCAGCGCTAAGCTCATGGAGAAGTACCGGTTGTTGTACGACTTAGCCTCCGACACCGACCGAGCCCTATCCACAGCCATGTATGTTTTCAAGTGTTTTTTTGTAATTGCGGTCACCGTTTCTTTTATGGTCATTAGCAATTATTTTCGCTATGAAAATCAAGTGAATGAAATTTGGGATTTATTGATGCTATTTGATACTTTTTATCTGTGGTTTTTTATGTCATTAATAATTGTAAATTACTTTCCTTTGCTTCAATACTTGTACGTGGCTCCTGTGGCTAATCAAATGGTACGCGATGCATATGAAGGGTTCACGGGAAAAACCAGCAATGTCCAAAAATTCAAAAAAAAAGTTGTCTGCATTGAAAAATACTCCTCCCT
>JAQGAY010002345.1:0-10780 GCA_034698085.1 Polydesmus angustus
TAGGTTTTATTTCGTTCAAAGTGCAGCGCGCGCATGTTGTTGCACGGCGCAAGGTTAACGCGCAGGTGCAGCGGTCACCGGCTCACGCAGTGCTCAAACAGTCGGCGCACGAATTCCTGACAGGTGAGTAGGTGTGGCACGCTGGCTGCCTCTCTGTTCCATCGTCTGCTCCCGCCGCTCCTCAACAAACTTTTTACCGAGAAAACTCTTATCAATTCCGCAAAATAATAATAATATCATCCGAGGATTAAGAAATTAATCCTCAATAATTTCACTCCAAAAGTTTTAATTCATTTATCGCTTCGTGTTTCTTAGAAGAAGTGGTGTAAAACGCGCGTGTATGTGTGTGGGATAGGATCCAAAGTGCCAAAAAAAGTTATGAGTCTTGGAGAAACAACCTGTTGAAGATTTTTCATGAATTAAATCGATCATGAAAAAGTTTAAAAATTGGAGGTTTTACATCGTTCTCATACTTTTAAGTAAGCAAAAATTATATTAAACAAAATTTTTTATTATTTTTTTTGCTTTTAAAAATTTTAATGTATGTAACTTTTAATACTTTTTTCACGCTTAATTATTATGTGGATCACGCGGTAACTATATCTATAATATTAATCATCTAGTTTCATCAATTATTAATTTTTTCCCCTAAATTTTGTATTATATTAATAATAATAGAATTGTCATCTGAAGATCCGGTGTTATTAACGATAAGGTTTGGCAAAAAAAAAAAAAAAGGAATCTACACGGTGTCCAGAAAAAAACCGAACCCAACGAAATTGGTATGAAATCTTTTTAATAATTTAAGTATTTGAATGACACATGTAAAAACTTTATTTTAAAAACCTTTTTAATATTTAATTGTTCAATTATGTGCTTAAAATATCTTCTTTCGGCCATCAACACACGCAGCAACACAAGCATCACAACTTGATCGAACTTGTTTAGCTATGTCTGTTAATTATCAAACGTTGGCTTCAACTTCTGCTCCGTTTTTCTTATAAACCTTTTCTTGCATCACACCCCACATATTTGTAGTCTCCTAATTTAAATCTGGGATATTGAAGAAGTGCGTCAACGTATGATAGAGACATAAGAAGAACTCGATCGAGCTGTTGTGTATGGAATATGACATGACTGTAACACATTGAGTGGGTATTATGCTCGTGTTGAGGCCGAAGGAAGATATTTTAAGCACAGAATAGAACAATACAATGTTAAAATAGTCTTTAAAGTAAAGTTTTTCTATGTGACATTAAAATATTTTAATTATTAAAAGGATTTAATGCTAATTAAGTTGGGTCCGGTTTTTTTGTGGACACGGTGTATAATAAAAAGTGTGTTATTAAAATGTGAAGAAGATAAGATAAACAATTTTGAGAGCATAGGTTTTTTTTATTTGCAGTAGCCTATTGCATAAAACGTTATGTAAAGAATATTTTTTTGGTTTTTTTCCGAATTGGATATTATAGAATTATATTAAAAATCCATGCTATAGTATTTACATCCAATACAAATGACTACATAAATTACAATTTGAAATGAGATTCGAGCTATTTTTCAAGCTGATTCACCTTCTTTGCTTTCAAAAGTGAGAGCGAGAGAGGGAAAAAACGAGTAGGATGACATCATCTACCAATTATTATTCAAACAATTGAAAATATTATATTAATGTATACGAAGAATTTATTATTTTTAACGTACGGTAAATAGAGATTGATGGTGATCAGACATTTATAAAAAAAAAGAATCAAATGTTTATCTTTTTTATTTATTAACTGACAATTTTTTGTTGTTTATAAATTCCGGCTTGAATTTTGAATTTTTTAAATACAGTGTATTTATACTTAAACAGTTACCGGACATAATTATTTTTATCTAATGTGAAGAAATCGTATTATTAGTCATTTTAATGAACGGTAAATAATAGATTTGTGGAGATGAGACATTAAGATAAATCTTTTATTATTATTATTATTTTTTTTTTTTGAAATCAAATGCATCATTATTATTTTTTTAATTTTAACTGACAATAATTTTTTTTTATTTGGCTTCTTGTTTTTGAATTCCTACTTCCTTCGCGATATTTTGCTCGATGTTTACTCTAACAAAAGAAATATAAGGGTATGAAGGTGATGATGAAATGTCGAAGAAAGGTTCATAGCGGAATTAAAAAAGTTGCCACCGACTCGAAATGACATTTAGTAATATTTACTTAGAAAAATTTTATGCGTGTCAATTTCCGTTCTCTATAAATTTACGTAAAATATTTAAGGAAACTTTATTTATTTATTTTTGGATCTTATCGAAAAGGGTAGTGACACGCTCTGAATTTGACCTCAAATTTTTTTAATGTAAGTTTACGCGACAATCTCGTGTAATTTGAAGACTTTAACGACATAAAAAAAAAAAGGTTATAAGTCACTTTTTAAAAGTTGAAGTTGCAACCGTTTCCTCATATTAAATAACAAAATATTTTTTATTTTTTCTTAATACAGAATTTTTATATGGTGAAGTTTTGATTAATTTCTTGGTATACAGTAGTAATATTATTAAAACATTTTAAATCTTTCTTGAAAGGTTTTAAAAAAAGATTTTTTAGCTTGTTTCTCCTGAAAGTTTTTAATACAGTACATGTACTGTATTTTATTTTATATTTACAGAATTTTTTTGTGAAACTATTGACGTTTCTTTTTTTTTAAAAGAGAAAATTGTTTTAATTGTATAAAAATTGCTGTTTTTGTTTTTTATTATGTTTTAATTTTGAATTGTGATTTTTTATATTTGAATTTTTTACTTTACTAAATTTTGTTTGAAATCTTATTCTTGTTCTTATCTTGTTTAAATAATTTTAATTTTTAATATACATATATTTTTTTTTCAACAGATGTGATTTTGGTGGAATCGAAGGAACCACCTCGAATCTTGGCTAACAATGTGGATTCCTCTGGATCGATTAGTATAGACGTGGGGAGTACCCTCGTCTTAAATTGCGAAGGAATAGAACCGGTGAAATGGAAAACTCATGGACGAAATGTACCTTTTTCTTTTTTAAAAAAACTATTTTTTGAGCTTTTTTTGAAATTTGTTTTTTATATTTCTAGAATATGCTGGCGCGAGCCACCGAAGATTCTTCTACAAACCCAAATTTTGAGAATAAATATGAATCGTCGATAGAAATCACTGAAACGGTGGACACGGACACCGGAAAATTTTCTTGTAATTACGAAAGCAACATGGAGGCGACCGATCCTGAAAATAGTGCGCAAATCTACGTTTTTGTTAACGGTAACGTCATGAAAATAAAACTGGGTTATAATAACTAACTAAACGTGTGAACATGGTTTTATCAGATCCTACAAAAGTGCTTCTTCCTGTTGATTTTTTCTTCATCTCAGTTTTACAAGGCGTGGAATCCATCCTTCCTTGTTTACCAAACAACAAGAACGCTAATGTGACGTTATGGCAAGGAGTGTTGGGCAATGTGTGTTATGAAATTCTATTCTTATTAATTTTTAAAGTTTGTTGATTAAAAATCTGCTGTATTATTATTTTTTTTAGGGTAAAAACATTCCCACGGATGATTTTATTTTACGATACGATCCAACTCGTGGATTTATCGTCAATTGGGCTCCTATCACTTTCTCCGGACAATTTTATTGTTTAGGAAGTTTGAACGGTGTCAGCGATAATAGAACTTTAATTTTGCAATGGATGCGTAAGAATTAATTCACGAGAATATTTTTTTTACAACGCTTTAAAAATTTTAACATATTTTATTTTTAGCCAGCACCAATGTTGTTCCTGAGCCTACCATTCAATTTCGACCAACATTTGCCGTTTTAAACGAAGCTTTCATGTTAGATTGCATCGTCAGATCTCCAGCAGGAGTACTTTTCTTTCTCGAATGGACAACTCCGGTGAAGAAGACCGTAATTATATTTTGTTTTATTATTTCTTATTTAAAAAAAAAAAATACCAAAAAAGTTTTAAAATATAGGATGGCTCCAGAGTCAAAATCGGTGAGTTGTGGAGTTCTGAACGAAAACGCGATCAAGGTGGAAGTTTTATTGAGACTAGGCGTAACATAACAATCAAATCTGTTCGTAACGAAGATATTGGCACTTATGTTTGCAAAGTTAATGATCATACGCAAAAATCTAATCAAAAGTCGGTCTATATCGACGTGAAAGGTATATCAATTATAAAATAACAAATATATTTTGG
Organism: Polydesmus angustus; assembly: GCA_034698085.1. NCBI lineage: Eukaryota > Metazoa > Arthropoda > Diplopoda > Polydesmida > Polydesmidae > Polydesmus > Polydesmus angustus. The sequence goes on from JAQGAY010002345.1 coordinate 4,228, forward strand.
TCATGATTTAAATAATTAAACGTTTTTGTTGCAGAGGAAGGAGAATCTTATATTAGGTTTAGCATGGGTACCAGTGATAATCCTAACGAGGCGTTTGAACATCCAGTGGGAACAAGTTTGATCAAATTTGCCGTGGCAGTGGATTCATATCCATCCGATCCCAAACTGCAGTGGTATAAAGGCGATGTTGCTCTAATTAACTCCAGCAAGCATAAAATTCTCCACTTACCCAAAATGGAAATTTTGGAAATCTACAACATCGAACGTTCAGATACTGGATTCTATACTTTAGTCGGTACAGTTGGTAAAACCACCGAAGAATTTAAAATTACTGTTATGGTTATTGGTAAATATGCATTTGTTTATAGTTTTTTTATTTGGTTGGAATGACAGAATTTATGTTTATAGAAAAACCCGATGTGAGTATTAGACCTGATCCGCCAATGTATAAAATCGGCGAGGACTTTAGAATAAAGTGTCACGTAGAAGGTTGTCCAGGTTCCAATATAACTTGGATGTGGAGTCCTTGCCTTAATCCTGATTGCGAACGCAGTTTTACCGTGCTGACTGGGTCTTTAGAAAACAAGGAACTTGAGACTGAAGACGTATACGGAGAAATATCGGATGGGTGCCATGTTCAGAGCGTACTTACTGGAACTGTAACTAAGGCTGGTTATTATAAATGTTTTGCCAAAAATGAATTGGGATCAAATTCGTCAGAAGCTGCCATATTTATCAAAGGTTTAAAACATTTCTGCTAATGATTTTTGGACTTCATTTTTTTTTATTTTTAAAAAGACATGTTTTGATTTGATTAGAATTTCAAGTAGCGTTTGGAATCACAGCCTCGGAACGTAATCCGTATGAAGGACGGGAATTGAGTTTAACTTGTTACGCTTCACGATACAAATACTCGAAAATATCATGGTTTTTCATTACACCATTTGCGAATATTCGCAACGCCGTTACCAATACATCAAGTAATTTTTATGCATTTTTAAAGTTATAATCCTATGCTTTCAGTCAATTTGGTAATTATAGCAAATTTTTTTTAAAATTATCTATAAAAGTTTAATTTTTAACATACTGTATTGGATACTAAATTGGAGCTGTAAAACATGGCCTGTAAATATTGTAAAGTTGATGTGACACTACCTAGCATACCTAAAACATTTTTTCAATTAAATTTTTAAGATATTATAGATAATATTGTAGGGATAAATCAACAGGTTATAACTGGTTATATATATTTTACAAATGGCTTAAACTTTATGTACAGATACTGTGGTCAAACCGATTGAGCTTGAATACTCTTTCGTCACGGATGTCACTGTAAAAGCATCAGTTAAAGAAACTTCCGGCGATTATGTCTGTCAGGCTAAGTTTCGAGATAGTAATAAATGGGAAGAAAAACGGTTGGCAATTAACGTTCTAGGTAAAATACTTGAAAAGATTATAACATCAATGTAATAATTTTATATCAAAAATATATTTTAATACGTTTAGAGACACACAAGCCCGTAATAGTGGAGACAAATCTTAATGACACCGAATACACTGTTTATAAAGAAGGACATTTTGAATTTATCTGTAAAACGGAAGGTGCGCCTCCACCTCTAGTTATATGGTACCTTAACGGTACTTTAATTCAAGCTATAAATGACACTGCAATTCAATTCTTAGATAACAATTCAAAGCTGGTATGTTTTTTTTAAAGATCTAAAACTTATTAACTTTTTAAGTACGTATTATGCGAGTATAATTTGCAACATATTATAGTATATTGCCAGAACTTTACCGAGCGATTCTGGTCGATACAGTTGCGAAGCAGCTAACTCGGCTGGTATGATCATTCGAAATGCCACTTTAAAAGTTTTGGGTAAGCGCATTTTAATAAATATTTGACATTTATAAGATTAATATAATTATTATAATACATTTTTATTGATTTAGATGTGGAACATGCAGGTGGATTATCTAAGGCAGGAATTATTGGAATTGTAGTATTTATCATTGTGGCGATTATAATAATTATTGTGGGAAGTGTAATTCTCGGAAGAAGATTTTATCACGAAAGAGTAAATAACTGCAATAAGTTAATAACTAAAAACATTTATAAAAATATTTATTGTAGAAAGATAAGAATGATTGGGCGCAACTACAACATCAATTATTTGATCAAGGAGAAGTTGGACATTATAATCCAGAACTTCCACTAGACGAACAAGTTGATACTTTACCGTATGACAGAAGTTGGGAAGTTCCAAAAGAAAGACTCAGACTAGGTATGCAAGTTTTTAATTTTAATAATTTGAAATAAGATTACTGAATGACTTTATTTTTTTTTAATATAATTAATTTAGGGCGAGTTTTAGGACAGGGGGCTTTTGGTCGAGTTTTAAAAGGGGAAATTCATAATTTTGTGGAAGGTCAGGAATGGACGACTGTTGCAGTTAAAATGCTAAAAGGTTGTTTAAAAAGTCATTTATTTTAATGTTTTTTAATAATTTATATTTTTGTTTATAGAACGAGCTGATAATGAACAGCGAAAAGCTTTGATGCAAGAATTGAAAATAATGATTCATATTGGTAGACACGTCAATGTTGTGAATTTAGTTGGAGCAGTCACAAAAAATCTTTGCAAAGGTAAAAATTTCTACCGGATTTTATTTACCGGCAGTTTGTTTTTATTAGTTCCTTTTTTTAAATAGGAGAGTTACAAGTATTAGTTGAATACTGTAAATATGGCAACTTGAGGCATTATCTATTAAAACACAGAGATAATTTCATCGATCAAATAAATTTGAACACTGGAGAGTTTGATAAAACTGTTCAAAGAACTGGGAACGTTTTCAGATTTTCAGAGTAGGTTTTAGTAATTCCCTTTAATAAATTACAATTAAGTAACCGGTTTTTTTTGTTGCAGTATATACAATAGTAACAGCGCTGGAAATTCAGCGCGGACGGAGATGACGATTGACAGCGGAGGAATTGACAATACTGCAGTTCGGCTATCTGGAATAACGTCTCCAACTATTAACACAGGGCGTCAACTTACCACTTACGATCTAATCTGTTTTTCTTATCAAATAGCTGCGGGAATGATTTACTTAGGCTCAAAAAAAGTGAGTGCTAAATTTAAATTTTGTTTTAATAGTTTCGTTCAAGTTTTGATACTACTGTAACGTGAAATCTCTAATTAATTTTTTTCTTTTCTATAGTTGGTTCATCGTGATTTAGCGCTTCGAAATATTTTATTAGCTGATGGAGACATTGTTAAAATTTGTGATTTTGGATTAGCAAAAGATGTCTATAGAAAGAATTACTACAGGAAACGTGGACAAGTAAATAAAAAATCTTAACATCAAGTTTTATATTTTTATTAATTTTGTTCTTCTTTATACTTATAAGGGACCACTTCCTTACAAATGGATGGCAATTGAATCGATTAGAGATAAGGTGTACACAACAGAAAGTGATGTGTAAGTTTATCTCACAGCATAGATTTTTTTAAAAAAATAAAAATATATTGGTTGATTTAAGATGGTCGTATGGAATTTTGTTATGGGAAATCTACACACTGGGTGCTAATCCATATCCGGGAATGGAAGTAGATGACGATTTTTATAATAAACTGAATAGCGGCTATCGAATGGAAAAACCTCAACTCGCTCCAAAAACGATGTTTGTTTAATAATAATAATATTATTAGCATTTGATTTACATTGGATTTTTTTTTTAAAAAAATAGGTTCAGTCTTATGAGTCAGTGCTGGCAATATGAACCTCGAGCGAGACCAACATTTGAAGAAATTAATAACGGATTATCTGCTGTTATGGATCCAGAAACTGTTGAAGTAAGTTTGTTAAAAAGCTTATAATACTTTGCAATATTCAAGCATTGTTACAAACTTTTTAAAAGATAAACAAATTGAAAAATTTTCCACTAACATGTTCTGTTAATGTTTATGAAAAGGTTATGTAATTTAACTAGTCAGTGAAAGCATTTTTTTATGTCAAATTTACAAGTTTTAGTAAGAAATGAAAACTTGTGAAATAATTTTCAGAAAAAATAATGTTTTAAATTAGGAAATTTTGTGAAAGCTTTAAACGTTTTTTTTCTTTTAATTAAATTAGAACTACGTTCAATTGAACAAAGATTACTTGCGTCAAGAAGTTCCTTTCGGTCACAACCTGGACTATCTGAGTCAATTATCGAACGACTTGGACGCGTACGTTGGCGTGGATCCGGATTCAGCTGCTCAAATGTACGTGAACGGCAACACGCAATTACCGGTGCAAATGAATACGTCGACTGGGAATGTCAACTACGTGAACCTGCTTCATCCGAACGACACCAACGGTCTGAACCACCAAAGAGCTTTAACTTACGGAGAAAGAGGAAGCGATCATCCAGAACTAGCGCCGATGATCACCAGCGGGCATTATCTTCTTCCTCCCGCACCCAAAAAACTAGCCAGAGCTTCGAACGAGCTAGATGAGAATGAGTCGTATTTAGATATGGGGAGCAAAATCGGACTCAATCAAGGAGGAGAAGGAGGAGGTAACGAAGAACAGTTAACGGTTCGAAGTGGTAATAAAAGGTCTTCACCTCCACCAAGGTACACTGAAGTCATCAATTCCGATAAATTTACTAATTGGTAGATCTTTAGTACCTAACATTTCGAATTTCATTTTCACGAACAGTCATAATTTTAATCATTTCTTTAATCATTTTTTCTTTTTTTTTAGGGATACGTGATTCGAAAATTTCGAGCCTTAATTTTATTCACTCTACAAAAGATATTTAATGATAATTATACCTATTGTACATATTTTTATTTTTTATTTGTCGGCTTTTTTTAAAAACGTAATATTCAATCTAATCATTTCCATCTCAAATTCCATTCCCGCAATTACTTTTTTTTATCCAATTTCAATAAGTTTTGCTCAATTAAAATTTGCTATCTTGTAGGTTAAATTTTTTAATCGATTTAGAGTTCAAAGTATAAATTTTGAAACATTTTTTTTTAAATAAAACTTTTTTTTTATATCAAGTAATTCATGTTTTGTTTAATGACGCAAGCATTAAACTACCAGTAGCTTTGACTTAAGTGTTTAAACTGAGGAAATTAAAATTTAAAAAAAATTTAAATTTCACTGTGTCCACAAAGGAAAACCAAACCCAATTGAATTAGTTTTAAATTCTTTTAATAATCTAAATATTTTAATGACACACGGAAAAACTTCACATTGACGATTTTTTTTTTAACATTTCAATTGTTCTATTCTGTGTTTTAAATATTCTGTTTCGACCTCAAAACATGCAGCAAAACGAGCATTATACCTAGATTATACCCACTGACTTAATCGAAATGTTCCGGTACTGCAAGCGTTCACTTCCACGCTTCGTTCTTTTGTCTTGTAAACCTTTTCTTGCATCACCCGCTATATATTATAGTTTGCCTGATTTAAATCTGGAATATCGAAAAAGTGCACCAGGGACGAGCTCGATGAAGCTGTTGTGTGTGCAATGTAACATAGTGAGTGGAAAAGTATTTTCATGTGTCATTAAAATATTTAAATTATTAAAAACATTTAACTCTAATTCAGTTGGTTTTGCTTTTTTTTTTGTTGAAGCTGTATAGTATAGCTTAATCGACAGATTTAATAACATTTTACATATTTTATTTTATGCAAATATTTTGGTTTCAAGTGTTTTTATTAATATTGAAAAGATGCGGAAATATTTTTAGTCATCTATTTTTATTATTTAATTGACTCGCATTTCCAGGAATTGCTATAAATACGATTGCCACTGACTATTTTCACAATTCAAATTCATCCGAAATGTTGAAAGTTTTATTTTTAATTCTCGCAGTAATGTTGTGCCTTATTGAGGCCGGGGCACCTCCTGACAATGACAAGGTAACATTTTTGTCCCTTTTTTAATTTATGTTATAATAATAATTTATAACAAGTTTATTTTTAATTTAATTTCTTTTTCAAACTCTTGTTTCAATTCATGTTTTTGCAATATGAGAAGGAAGTGCACTTCTTTCATTGAATTAACTTTATATTTTTTTTTGGCACTAGTACGAGCTGTTCGACGTGGTTGGCCCCCCGACACATCACGATGTACCCGACGACGTCATCATCCGTCTCCCTTCCCACTCTATCGTCCGCTACCAAAAACCCTCTAACTTTAAAAAGTCGGCTAAAATTCTATTCTGGTCTCCTTGTTACGGCCAGGTAAAAAAATGGTTCTGGTATTTTGGACCGGAGAGGATGAACGAGACCTGCCCCGAGCTAGAATGCGAGTTCTTCACCGACAAAAACCGATTAAACGAGAGCGATGTCCTTCTATTCATGGTCTACGGCGGAACCTTAACTATGGACCGGAAGAACGAAAACTTTACTCGTCAGTTTCCGTCCTACCGATTTCCTCATCAACGATGGGTGTATTACACGTCGGAACCGCCCTACATTCCCAGCGTCAATCAGAGCGCTCTCAACGGACTTTTCAATTGGACCATGACATACCGCCTAGACTC
>JAQGAY010002346.1:0-10777 GCA_034698085.1 Polydesmus angustus
TTTATGAAGAAAATCGTTCTATTTATGAAGAAAATCGTTCTTTTTATGAAGAAAATCGTTCTATTTATGAAGAAAATCGTTCTATTTATATAGAAAATCATTATTTTTTATATAAAATTGATTCGTTCTTATTTCTCTGAATATCGTTCTATTTATAAAGAATATCGTTCTATTTATGAAGAAAATCGTTCTATTTATGAAGAAAATCGTTCTATTTATGAAGAAAATCGTTCTTTTTATGAAGAAAATCGTTCTATTTATGAAGAAAATTGTTCTATTTATAAAGAAAATCATTATTTTTTATATAAAATTAATTTGTTCTTATTTCTCTGAATATCGTTCTATTAAAAAAGAAAATCGTTCTATTTATTATGAAAATCGTTCTTTTTTATATAAAATTGATTCGTTCTTATTTATCTGAATATCGTTCTATTTATTATGAAAATCGCTCTTTTTTATATAAAATTGATTTGTTCTTATTTCTCTGAATATCGTTCTATTTAAAAAGAAAATCGTTCTATTTATTATGAAAATCGTTCTTTTTTATATAAAATTGACTCGTTCTTATTGCTCTGAATATATCGTTCTATTTATAAAGAAAATCGTTCTATTTATTAAAAAAATCGTTTTATTTATTATGAAAATCGTTCTTTTTTATATAAAATTGACTCGTTCTTATTGCTCTGAATATATCGTTCTATCCATAATAAAAATGTTTCAATTTATTGCGAAAATCGTTCTTTTTTATAGGAAATACATGTAATTACCGTAGTTCGTTTTTAATTTTCTGAATATCGTTCCAAAATTTTAAGAAAATCGTTCTTATAAGAACGTTTCTAACCCATTTCTCCATTTCGTTGTCATTAAATTCGTAGATCCGTTTTAAGAAGATCGTTCTTTCATTGAACGAGGAATCAGCTGATCAGTCGCGAGGAATAGCTAAGCGCATTAACAAATATATTTAAACAGTAATTAATAATAATCGCGTAATAATAATTCGATACGCCTAATACCAATTTTACACTCATCATACATTCACATAATATACGCAAATCATAATAATGATAAAATAAAAAAATAAAAAATTTTTTTTGACTCACCCGCCATTGAATCGCCATGTTGACGCGGAGACGACCTTGAAGACGAACGACCCGCGGGCCGCAGCACCACTTTCTCCTTTTCAAATCACACACCTTATCTCGCACATTCATCTTCCATCAAAACAACTTCCTCGTCGTTTCGTTATTACGTTTATTATTTTTTTTTAAAGTCGTAGTCACCTCCTATCACATTTATAATAATCAATTAAATGGTTGTTATCCCTTACCATCATCGGTCAATGGCATTCATACACACACACACTCGCACAATTCACGTCAAATCCGCGTTTAATTACCACCATCTAAATTAATAATCTCCGAGATAACGAATTACACTTCGAGAATATTCGATGATAATGATAATTCGCGATTAAATTAATAGCGGATGCCATCGGATTGCACGAAGGTTAATTAGATGGTTAATTGAAGCGCCCATGGCGAAATTATGCCTAACAGCTGATTACGGAAGCTCCGGGCGGGTGCGTAATTCGATTTATGGAAAGCGAGAATAGCCCCGAACAAAATTATCTTTATTAATAATTTTAATTTGCGTTAATTAATGAATAATATTAGTCGAAAAAGGTTGGTAAATTAATGATTTAATGTAATGTACCTAATTTTATTAATAATACGTCGGAAAATAGACAATTTATTATTTATTAAAAGTAATGTTTGAATTTTTACGTTATCCAATGCATAGCCGCGGCTTCCTATGCACAGCCGAATTCGGTAATCGATGGGTAACAAATTCGACAATTTCGTTAAATAAGCGGTTAATTCTCGTTATCTAAATTAATCATCTTAAAGATGACGTACTATACTACGTAAATATTCAATTATAAAGAGAATTCGCGGTTAAAATAAAAGCGGATGCGAGCGGATTGTGAAAATTAATTTGTCGTAATCGTTCAATTATAATACGCCATCGCGGTTGATTTTGGAGAGTACGAAAGCTCAAATCGGAACGCTTGTAATACGGAAATTTGAGATTTTAAAAAACTTTTAACCGTTCTATAAAATTCGTTAAATGACGTAATCAATTTTTTAGATAATTATAAAACCGTAAATCCATTGCAAAAATTATTAATTGATAATTTTAAACTATTGAAAGTAATCGATTACGAAAGCTCAAATCGGAACGCTCAAAATACGGAAATCGAGAAAAGCCTTAATTAAAATTAAAATATATATATTTTTTTTTTGGTGCAATTTAATTTAAATGAACGTAATTTAATCGTTTAAATTATCATCTAAAACAAATTCAGGAAGTAAATAAAAAAAAATTTCTTTTTTAAAAAAAAAAAATTTAAATTTAAAAAAAAAAAAAAAAAAAAAAAAGTTGTTAAAATTAGTTAATTCTAACCACGAGTTTTTTAATCATTTTAACACGTTCATTAAATAAATAAAAAAAAATTGTTTAAGTGTTTTTTTTTTCTCTCGTCCTAAATTTATTATGAATTGATTGAACAGCTCAGAGCAAAAAAAAAAAAAAAAAGGAGCAAATAAGAGATATGTGCGTAGTACACCTGTAACGTTAAGTCTATGAAGAAAAAAAAAGTAGAGGTCACACAATAAAAATAAAAAAAAAAAAAATGTTGAAGCGTTGAAATAAATAACACGTTTAAAACCGATCTACTTTTTTTTTTTTTTTCTATTTTTTTTTTTTTTTTTTTTTTAAGAACAGTAAAAGATTCTTCTCACTCCTGTAAAGAGAAATTGGTACCTCTCCACTCCACCGTACTATACATATTACACATACCTCAGTTTATGTGTGTGGATATTATAGGCCTATATAGGAAGAAGAAAAAAACAGTCTTTTATAAATTAGGCGAATTTATCAGCATGAGGTCTAACACGCAGCCTCTCTCTCTCTCCATCTATCTATCTATCTCTCTTTCTATTTAGAAATATAAAATGAAAAATGATCTTTTTTGAAGAGAGGAATCTCTCTCTTTGCACATGTAGAACACTCTCTTGCTCACTCAATCCTCTCTTTCTCTCTATCAAAAAAACCTATTTAAGTGTGCTCTTTTTTTTTTTCTATTTTTCAAAATTCAATAAATATTAATTTTATATGGCAAAAATTTTTGTAAACATTCACTGGTTTTAGAATATGAGTTTTATGTGTAGGGGCAACAAATATTGGTGGTCACTTGGTGAGAGACCCAAAACACTCAAATTTTAATGGGAGATTCATTTTATCAAGGAAAATTACTTTTTTAAAAAAAATTTTTTTTTAGAATTTTTTTGGTTAATAATTACACTTTTCTGAAATTTTTTTTTTAATTTCTCTGAATTTTTTTTACATTTTTCTGAATTTTTTTTTTTTACATTATTCTGAAATTTTTCTGAATTTTTTTTTACATTTTTCTGAAATTTTTTTTCTTACATTTTTCTGAATTTTTTTTTCTTACATTTTTCTGAAATTTTTCTTAATTTTTCTTACATTTTTCGGAAATTTTCCTTGAATTTTTCTGAAATTTTAATTAAATTTTTTTGAAATTTTTCTCAATTTTTCTGAAATTTTTTTCAATTTTTCTGAAATTTTTCTTAATTTTTCTGAATTTTTCTGAATTTTTCTGAATTTTTCTGAATTTTTTTTTTTACATTTTTCTGAAATTTTTCTTAATTTTTCTGAATTTTTTTTACATTTTTCTAAATTTTTTTTTCTTACATTTTTCTGAAATTTTTCTCAATTTTTCTGAAATTTTCCTTGAATTTTTCTGAAATTTTAATTAAATTTTTTTGAAATTTTTCTCAATTTTTCTGAAATTTTTTTCAATTTTTCTGAAATTTTTCTTAATTTTTCTGAAATTTTTCTTAATTTTTCTGAAATTTTTCTTAATTTTTCAGAATTTTTTTTATATTTTTCTAAATTTTTTTTTCTTACATTTTTCTGAAATTTTTCTTAATTTTTCTTTACATTTTTCGGAAATTTTTCTTTACATTTTTCGGAAATTTTCCTTGAATTTTTCGGAAATTTTCCTTGAATTTTTCTGAAATTTTAATTAAATTTTTTTGAAATTTTTCTCAATTTTTCTGAAATTTTTTTCAATTTTTCTGAAATTTTTCTCAATTTTTCTGAAATTTTTCTCAATTTTCCTGAAATTTTTCTCAATTTTTCTGAAATTTTCCTTAACTTTTTCTCAAATTTTTCCTAACTTTTTTTCAAATTTTTCCTGAATTTTTCTCAAATTTTTCCTGAATTTTTCTCAAATTTTTCCTGAATTTTTCTCAAATTTTCTTTTAATTTTCCTTGAATTTCTCTGAAATTTTCCTTAACTTTTTCTCAAATTTTTTCGAAATTTTAATTAAATTTTTCTCAATTTTTCTGAAATTTTTCTTAATTTTTCTGAAATTTTTCCTTTTTCTTAAATTTTCTTTTTCTCCATTTTTCTATTTCTCATTTTTTTTTTTTTTAAATTTATACCGGTATTTATTTATTTACAAACTAATTAATTTTCCAGTTGCTTCAAGAGTTTATTACACCATCGTATTACTGTAGGTGTTAATTATTAAAAAGGTTAATTAAAAATGTGCTCACGCGCAAAATCTACTTACAAATCTCGTTCTTGTTGTTTTCTTTCCTTCGATTCCTATTCATTTGTTCCACTTTGATTATAATTGAACGCTGAGAATGGTGCTCTGGAAAAACAATATGGCGGACAACATTATGGAATGCGCCGCCGCACTGCGCACGCTTCTTCTCACGTTTATTACTCGCCACTTTTTACTAAATGCACGACGCTCACTTAGCAAATTATCGTTTTCAATTAAAAATAATAGAGAGAAGGAGAAAAAATAGTCTCGGACATTTTTATCCTGAGGGGGCCCCATCATTAACAGCCCCATCAATCCACGCGCATGCGCAATCGTTTCGCGGTCTAAATAGGTGCCGGGAAATATTGCAGTTTTAGGAAGTAAACACTCGCGCAAATGGAGTTTAAGGAAATTAAAACTCGCGCAAATAGAAATACTGTATTAGGAAATAAAAATTCGCGCAAATGAAATTTTAGGATGAAAACCTCGCGCAAATGGAGTTTTTAAAAAAACTAGACAATTAGCGCAAATGAAGCAAATACTCATTTAAGTGAGAGTATTTACTTATTTAAAATAGAGCAATAAGCAGGAAGAAAACAAACTCGCTTATAAGTGACTTTTTAATACTATAGGATGTTCGTTGGATGACGTTAGTTTTGAAATATGAATAAATCAGTCCAATTTTAATGAAAATGAAATATTTTTTAAAAATTTACATTAATTAACACCTCCCATTTAATAATAAAAAACAATTTTAGAATATGACCTCTACAACTGAGTCGGCACGTGTAAATGCGCTCTAAGAAATTTCCATTAATCCTATATGGTAGATGCCGCCACGTGCCGAGATGCAGTCGGCAGGTGCAGGCTGCAAGTCCGCGAAAGCTTTAGCTGTCAAAGTGAGCGCATTAACACGTGCCGACTCAGTTGTAAAGGTCATATTCTAAAAATTGTTTTTTTATTATTAAATGGGAGATGTTAATTAATATAAATTAAAAAAACAAATTGATTTTCATTAAAATTCGACTGATTTATTCATGTTTCAAAACCAACGTCATCCAACGAACACCCTATAGATAATTGTATTTGTGAGTGACGTCTTTATGTGGTTCCGCTCCACTAATAGACACATAGATAGGCGCGTTGTTGTCCCTCGTCGAAAGAAAGGTTGCTCAACCCATCGCATCCTTTTGTTCCATTGTGGTTTTTCCATCTTTTCTCAAAACCGCCATTTATTATTTATAATAAAAAAAAAATAATAAATATAAATGTAAAGAAAAGTTAACTTTTTTTTCTATTCTGTTCTGTTCGCTGTTTATATAACACAAAAAAAAAAAAAAAAAAAAAAAAAAAAAAAAAGAATATTCAATAAGTGAAATATGAAGAGCGAGAGAAAGAGAGAGGCGCAAGATGGCGTTCGCGGTTGACCAAGCATAACCTCTGTTTCTCAAAGGACCCTTTTCACACACACAAATGTTGTGTATGCGTGTTAATTAAGAGCAGTCGGCGTCGATTGAGTGTTCTGAGCATTAATCTTGAGAGGAGCGCTCCTTCTTATGTTTTGCCTGTGTCATCCCTCTCTCACTCCACTCGCTTAGAATAGGGATAAAAGGTGTCGCGTGAATTGAAAAGAGTCAAAGGTTAAACATCTCTTCATACTTTCTTTTTTTCTGATATTGAATAAAAAGATTTTTTTTTTTTTTTTTTATTTAATATTTTTTTTTTGTTGGGGTGATGAAGTAGAAAAGAGGCTGTTGCTGCTGTGTGAAGAAGAAGAAGAAGACATGTCGTTGAAAAATTAATGATCCGTGATTATTATTATGATGATAATAGTCAATGCATAAGCGCCAACAAATGTCAATTATGACGTCAAAATGGATGTGGGGAGCGAAAAAAATGTATGGCGGGTCGGAGGAAGCGAAATATGGTGTTTTTGTATGGGGAGAATAATTATGCACCGCCAAACACACCGATTTATTTTGGTTAGTAAAAAAAATTTTTCACTGTAGGGATTTCTTCTGGAATTACTGTACATGTATAGGGATTTTTTTTGAGTTATAAGGATTTTTTTTTTTTTTGAGTTATAAGGATTTTTTTTTTTTTTGAGTTATAGGGATTTTTTTTTTGAGTTATAGGGATTTTTTTTTTGAGTTATAGGGATTTGTTTTTAGTTGTAGGGATTTTTTTTAATTATAGGGATTTTTCTTTAATTATAAGGAAATGTTTTGAGTTATAAAAATTTTTTTAAATTATCGTTATACCATAGGGATTTTTTTTAAATTGTAGTGGTTTTTTTTTAATTACTGGTTTAGGGATTTTTTTTTGAATTATAGGGATTTTTCTTTAATTATAAGGAAATGTTTTGAGTTAAAAGAATTTTTTTAAATTATCGTTATACCATAGGGATTTTTTTTAAATTGTAGTGGTTTTTTTTTAATTACTGGTTTAGGGATTTTTTTTTGAATTATAGGGATTTTTCTTTAATTATAAGGAAATGTTTTGAGTTATAAGAATTTTTTTTAAAATTATCGTTATACCATAGGGATTTTTTTTTAATTATAGTGGTTTTTTTTAATTACTGGTATAGGGATTTTTTTTTTAATTATACAGATTTTTTTTTTAATTACACGGTATATGGATTTTTTTGAGTTACTGGTATAAAGATTTTTTTTAGTTATAGGGATTTTGTTTTGAGCTATAGGGAATTTTTTTGGAATTATAAAGTTTTCTTTTGGAATTACGATATAGGGATGTTTTCTGAGTTATAGGGATTTTTTTTAATTATAGGGATTTTTTTTATATTACAAGCATAGGAATTTTTTTAAATTACTGGCATAACGGTAGGGATTTTTTTTTTTTTAATTATAGGGATTTCTTAAATTACCAGTATACGGACTTTTTTTTAATTATTATAGGGATATTTTTGAATTATAAGAATTTAATTTTTGAATTATAAGAATTTAATTTTTGAATTATAAGAATTTAATTTTTGAATTACAAGAATTTAACTTTTGAATGATAAGAATTTAATTTTTAAATTTTAGTGGAATTTCTGCTTTTCAGAAAAACTTAATTTTTTTACTACAGTATTTTTAAATTTACAAAATTAAATAAATAAAAAAAAAAAACTATGAATTTTTCCTTATAAAAATTGATTCATTTTATTTTTTTTCTTATTTAAATATAATAATAATAATAGTCGTAATAGTAAGACACAAAATTTGTTTCAAAGGCCACATCAAAAAACAAAATCATAAAGAGAAATTCGCCATTCACATTAATTTTTATATAAACTTTGGTATGTCAAAAAAAATAATAATAAGAGAAAAAAAAATTAGGGATAATAATTAATTAATTAAATTAATACACAAAAAACATCATATTTTTTCCCCTCCCTTCTTCCTAGGTGTCACATTGGATGACGTCACCCTGGGAAGACAATAAATATACGACGTGTGACACCTATTCAAAATAATAATTAAAAAAACGCGAGCAAAAGGAGTCAATTTTTGATAATTAAAGGTCGATAATTAATAGATATAATTATAATAATAATAATAATACAAGGTATTTACATGCTTAGGGGGAGAAAGAGAGGAGTGGTGCTGAAGGAAGACCGGAAGTACAAAAATAATAATAATAATAAATAATATTAAAAACAAAAAAAAAAGCTATGAATTGGAGATATAGGGTGTTCGTTGGATGACGTTAGTTTTGAAACATGAATAAATCAGTCCAATTTTAATGAAAATGAATTATTTTTTTGAAATTTACATTAATTAACACCTCCCATTTAATTAAAAAAAACAAATGTTAGAATATGACCTCTACAACTTAGTCGGCACGTGTTATTGCGCTCGAGGAAATTTTCATTAATCCTTTTATTAGTCCGCAAAAGCTTTAGCCGTCACGTTTACACGTGCCGACTCAGTTTTAGAGGTCATATTCTAACATTTGTTGTTTATTATTAAATGGGAGGTGTTAATTAATGTAAATTTTAAAAAAATAATTAATTTTCATTAAAATTCGACTGATTTATCCATGTTTCAAAACTAACGTCATCCAGCGAACACCCTATATAAACATGGAAAATATCGGTTAAAAAATCCGACCTTAAAAAGCATTTAATACTAATTCAGTTGGGTCCGGTTTTTTAACGGACACTGTATATTTTTCATTCTCCTACACATTATAAAATAATAATAATTTTTGTCAAAATAACTGTTTCGCTATTTTGACTCCAAAAATTTTTTTCGAAATTTTACACTTCCGGTAAGTTCAAAATTCATACTTTTTTTTTTTACCTATAAATAATAATACGGTAATAATAATTCTGATTCAATTGAATTGAATCAAAATAATATTCCTACATTCGGTAGACCTAATATTCGCGAATCAACTTCCCGCGCAAAAAGATTCAATTCGAACCTTATTAAATTCGATCTGAATCCATAATACATGTAATAATAAGTAAAATAAAAAAAAATAAAAGTGCAAAAAAAAAAAATTATTATACAAATTTTTCTTTGGAACCGGAAATGAATCGTCACCCAATATAATTACAAAAAAAAAGCGCGTGTCTACCAAAAGGGCTCACTGTATACATAATTATAATAATAATTCACCTCTTTAAAAAAAAAAGAGTTCGACGACGAAGGATTCACTACCGTAGTAATCACACTTTTTGTCCACTGCCGCGCATGACATCACTTCCGCCGCCGGATGAAAAGGCCCTTTGGTGCGAGTCCTCTCTTGTTGTGCGTGTGTGACAACCGGAAGGTGACATCAATCCACCACATCCGGTTCGTCGTCGGAGTCGTCCGCTTCGTCGGCGGAAGTGGAGGAAGGCGGGGCTAGCGATTCCTCGTCCTCGTCGTCCACGACGAGCGGAGAGGAGCGGCGGCCCCTGTCCTCGTCGCTCTCCTCTTCGCTTAGCGCGGGCCTGTTGGAGCCGGGCAGCGGCAGGGGCTGCGGCTGTTGGTGGCTGAGGTGGTGCGGATGGTGGGGCGGCGGCGGAGAGGAGCGGCGCTGGAAGAGGTAGGGGTGATGGGAGTAGTTGAGCAGCGGCGGAGAGGAGCGGTGCCGAGCGATGTTGGCCGGCGAGAAGGCCGAGTGTTCCCCGCCCAGCATGAGCTTGCCCTGCGGTTGGCCCGGCTGCGGCTGTCCCTGCGGCGGCGTGGCGGGGCTGGAACTAGTGCCCCCCGCCATGGACGATGGTTCCGGGGACATGGAGCCAGGGGTGGACGGGTGCGGCGAGGGCGAGAGGCCGCTGCCGTTGAAGGGCTTGAGCATGTGCATGCGCTGGTGGCGACGCCATTTTGCTCGTCTGTTAGAAAACCACACCTATAGAGCGATGATTTTATATAAAACTGTTGTGTTACGCTGTGCGTGTTCAACGCCCCAGGGCACCTACCAACCACCGTTCACCCGCAGGAGGGCCCCAGGAACCAACTCTCCTTCTAACACCGGAAGAGGGTTTTTTGGGGGCCAAAATTATCGAACGCTGAGTTAGTAAAGCGCTTCTAAGGCTTACTTTTTGGCTCTTTTACGATTCTCGACTGCACGGATTTCAAGGCACCTTGTATGCAGATGGACCACTACTTTGTATCTTTTTCACTTTTAAATCTTTTTTCACTTTTAAAATCTTTTTCACATTTAAATGTTTTTCACTTTTAAATCTTTCCCAATTTAAGTATTTCCACATGTAAATCTTTCTTATTTCAAACTTTCTCGTTTTTAAATCTTTCCTAATGTAAATCTTTCCCATTTTAAACATTTTAATTTTTAAATCTTTCTTCATTTAAATTTTTCCTATTTTAATTCTTTTCTATTTCAAATCTTTCTCATTTTTTAAATCTTTCTCGTATGTAAATTTTTCCCATTTTAAATATTTTTCATTTTTAAATCTTTCTCATTTTTTAAATCTTTCTCACTTTTAAATCTTTTTCAATTTTTAAATCTTTCCTCATTTAAATCTTTTCCATTTTGAATCTTTCCTCATTTTAAATCTTTCGCATTTTTAAATCTTTTTTAATTTTAAATATTTCTCATTCTTAAATCTTTCTCATTCTTAAATCTTTCTCATTCTTAAATCTTTCTCATTCTTAAATCTTTCTCATTCTTAAATCTTTCTCATT
>JAQGAY010002347.1:0-10776 GCA_034698085.1 Polydesmus angustus
TTCACCTATCCAACCTCTATGCACCTCATCCATTCTCTCTTCCTCTTTCTGTTTTCAAAAAGAAACAGATATTGGATCAAATCATCTACACATTCTACACTACCCGTATACGGTTATGTACAGATATTATTAAAAAGAAGGGGCAAAAAACGACCATGCAATTATCCGTTTTCCAATTGCAATGAATTTCACTTACTAACCTACATATTTTAATTACTATAAGTAAAAGCAATTTTGAGAGAAAAAGAAAAGATTTGAAGCGAAGCATGTTTTTGTAATCAAAGTTACAGTAGTGATTGATACGGTAACTACCGCTCATTTTACTAATTTTAAAGTGAATCCTTCAAACATTTCTTGTATTTTGACACAAAATATTTTCTTCTAAATTGAAAACATTTTTTTTTTTGGTTTAGATAAATTTTAACCTTGCTCCAAACCGGAAATGCAATTCTCGGTTTAAGCGCTATTCATTGCCTCTAATGAAGTTTTAATTATATTTTAAAGCCGAAAATTTTATTTTAAGTTTTTTTTTTCTTTCTAGACGATGCTAGTTTTTATTAAAGCTCGAGATATTTTGACAAGATTTATCGCAGATGTTATTGCAACCTTGCTTGTTAGTTATGGAAATTTATTCTTATGTGAACTGTAATTCGTTCATTTTTTCTAATGAGTGGTAAATTATTTTTTTTTTTAAATACAATACTGTAAAAACATGTTTTTACCGCCGTTAATTACATTTTCCATCAAATTTGAGTATAACATAATATTTAATTAAAATGTCATCAGTTACAATAAATGGCTTAAAAGTTTAAATACCATCTCTTAATTCTGAAATTTTCGATCGCCTTTTTTATTTATCTTTAATGCAAAGTATGGGTAGAAAAATGTATTAAGCAAACCATCTTGTTACGCTGTGCTTAAATTGATACATTGAAATTCATTATCCGAGTATTATACCGTAATTGCATAGGCTTATAATGTACTTTTGAAGAAAACTTTAGATTCGTTATAATTAGGCCTACAGTATGTACATGCACTTATAAAGCACCACATTGGATTTATTTTTAAGCAATAAAAAAAAATCCTGATGAAATAAGCCAATATAATAGTTGTGTTTACATTATAAAAATATTATATTTACTGTAGTTTTGCGACAAATAATCTTTTTATATATTTTGGAAGCGTGTGTCACCCTGTAAACCATAACCTCCATCTTACCTGAAGCACGAAAGACTTGAAAAATAGAGTCAGCTAAATAAAATGTGCAAGAATTAAACCGTTTTATTATCTGCAGCGATGTACGGTCTGGTCTTTTTACCCGTTCAACCGTTCGCCCTCGTACGAAAAACACCGCCAAATAGGCGCTTTCAGCTCAAAATCTGCGAAAGTTTTAAATAAATAATGTGCAGACATTTCTCAAAAACCTCAATATTATTTTCAATTCTTAAAATCCATAAACCACTTAATAGTTTTTTTTTCTTTAAAAAAATGAGTAGAGTTTCTATCCAGAACAAATGATGTAAAGATAAATTATTTTGATCTTCGAGTTCAATTCGGTTGTGCATTATAAACGAAATGACCTGTTTATTAAGCGAAAGTACTAGCAAAGAAGAAGAAAAAAAAAATGCATTCTTATAAACTTCATTTTAGATTTTACCTATAAACATAAATACTAAAAATGTTTTCTGATTTCTTAAAAGGGGGAGAGAGCAATAACAAAAGGTACGGACCGTTAATTTCAACACTTTTAACCGACTTTTACTACATTCGAAATCATCTTATTCTTCAAAAAAAAAAAAAAAAAACACTTTTAAGATTGAGAAACGCTAAATTTTTTTAAAAATAATATTTCATTCAAACAAAGATCCAAAATAATGTGGCAAGAATTGCAAGATTTATGAGCTAGACGATGTCTGATTTAACAGGTGACTTAATGAAAAAAGCAAAATTAATAACAGCAAATAATTAAAACCAAAATTAGGTCGATTAAAAATTGCGCGGTTGTTAATAAGCCTTAATAATATTCAAATTAATTATTTTTTCCGAAGGAAAAAAAAAAGAAACTCCGAACACTTACTACTAATGAATGGGATTGATTGTAAGAATGCCCTCTTTCTACACGTTCAAAATAGATGTAAGAAAAAACTTACACGTGCAAATTGAAAGAAAAAAACACGTCCATTCGTATTAAACTTAATTATTAATAATTAGTAGATAATTTTTATTTGTATACATATATATTTTTTTTCAAATATTACAGCTACAATAAAAGTATATTGAAACGATTGCGAGAACTCTTGACATAAATTTCAATCCCTAAACAAAACAAAGAGTGAGAAAAAAAAATTTCATTGTTTTAAACAGAATTGAATAACATCGAATATAGTACATAAAAATCAATCACATGACCTTCTTCACCCTCTAAAATACTGTATTGTACAAAATAATTTGTTCGCGAAAACTAGATGAAAAACTCTTTTTCACGTCAGAAATACTTGAAATATTATTTCACAAAACATTTTAAGGAAAGTTTGTTTCCAACATTTCTGAAAACGGAATTACCAGTAAGCTTCAAATTTCAAAACTGTGTCAAAAACATTAAAAATAAAGCTAAAAATCTGAAAACTGTAGTTCATAGCAACAAAATTCTAAACCTCAGAATGCAGTTAAAGGTACTTTACCTTTGAGGTATAAAATTAAAATTCAAAACTAGGAAGTAAAATCATAAAAATGCAGCTGAACGTAAGATTTTCGCCTGAAAACTAATCCAAGAGCCAGGCATAAAGAATTAAAACTATGTTTGAAACTTAAGTCTTGTAACTGATAATCGAAACTTAAGCAATAATTATAGGTAATAAAATTGAAATTTTTACAAAATTAACCGATAAACAAAATTAAATAGAAGCGTATATGGTATTTGTAAATAATCTGCATCAAGTTGAATAGATATTGTAAATTATTAAAAAATGGAAAAATAACAGGGCAAATAGGTTTCGTTCACCACTACATTTTTCAACGCTGATACTTAAAGCTAGTAGCACGATAGATAGTGCTAGTAGCACTGGTTTCATCCTTTCAGCTAAGAATAGTCAGTAATGTGATCGTGTGAGTTGTATGAGAGGAGAGTGACAATGGATAGGTCAAGTGAAAAAACACCTGACATTTTGTACTTGTGACTAGACCTACTTGTGACACTCAACATGAAAAAATAAACACGCGGAATTGAAACCAAAACAAAATTTAGAACATCTTCACCCGCCCTCTAAACAAATATCAACAACATAAAAGAAAAAAAAACAAACAAAGACTACAAAGCGCCGCCTCCTCAATTAACACCATAATCCGTTTGATCATCTTCATAAATAACTTAAAAAATAATCATTTATAAAAAATTAATAACTTATCAAGTCTATGACAGTGTCATTAAAAATTATATTAATTTTACTCAAACATTAAATAAATATGCACAATAAATATTGTTTTGGAAATCCTTCTAATAATATAATTTTGGACTTAGCATATACCCATTAATTGCAAAAATAAAGATTCGCTAGAAAAATGCGTCACAACCAGGGTGTCGCGATCCAAATAAAAGAATACGTTTAATTTTTAGCAATAAAATATTATTAATATTATCGTTATTATTAAAGCATTTGTTGTGCTTTTAAGTATTTAAAATAATTTAAATCCTTTATTAGTAAACTTGTATAAAGAGTTAATTTTTTTTTTTTTTACAAATTTGTAACGGTTTGCATAGTTGCACTATGTTGCGCCGCACAAATATGATACATGCAAAATAATTGAATTGGAATGCTGCAAAGCCAAAAACAAGAGTGAGAAACACTGCAGTCTTAAGCATTTTCTAAGTAAAGAATACATTTATAACTTTTAATAGGATTAATTACGATTAAACCTTAAAATAAAACTTTAAATTACTCGTAGTAACATTCATAATTAAATGCACTGTAAAGAAACTACTGTACGTGTACTCTATGTTTGTTTTGCCAGTCTGGCCTATGCTAACTTATTCATTGTTAAGATAATGTCGGATCATAGGTTAGCAAATATTGCCTTAGGCTTCAATATACGAGGCTTTGATTATACTGTAAACATTTTCTGTCCTAAAATTAAACAGTTTTATTGCCCTCACAAAATCTAGTTAGAAGCTAAATACCTACATTCTGTAGTTTATAATTATTATTTCTTATACTGTCCTGTGCTATTAAACAATATTTTCATTATTTTTTTCATCAGTTAATATAAACGATATTTTCTCATATGCGCACTTTATATTTTTTATTACCAGTATTGTTTACAATACTGTATGCAAAATAATTAGTATACGAATTTGCAATTATATTTTCTATAAAATGACAAGTACACATTTTTTTTTTTTGACAATTTCCGCCATACGCCCGATTTATGAGCATGAGCAGGTACAAATGAGGTGTTGAGAAGTATACCGGACCAATTCAGTTTTTTCCGGCACAAAATTTCTCAACTTGAATTTTTGCAGAATTTTATAATGTGTTTGTGAAATTATTTCTGGATATATCTGGTTACAACGTTTGGACACTATTATACATTTATTATTTTATACCTGTAATAATAATTGTGCTATTTTCAAATTTATTTAATAATAATTTTCCTTTATAAAACTGCTTTACTCCGTTCTGGCACTATCATTTAAGACTGCTTTTACCAATAGCATAGAACTACAATATTTAAAAAATTTTTTGTTGCTAAAAAATATATGAAACAGCTTAATTATTTATTATGAGAGATTCTACAGTAGTAATTTAAATGTATAAATATCAATTCTGATAAACCTTCATTTTTTATTGGTAAAAGTTAACTATAAATAACCTAACGATCAATGACAATAATGTTTTTTTACACTGCTTTT
This sequence comes from Polydesmus angustus, assembly GCA_034698085.1. Lineage (NCBI taxonomy): Eukaryota > Metazoa > Arthropoda > Diplopoda > Polydesmida > Polydesmidae > Polydesmus > Polydesmus angustus. The sequence goes on from JAQGAY010002347.1 coordinate 4,907, forward strand.
TTAAATTCTAGTAAATAATGATTATTTACTAGATATTATAATTGCCAGATATTACTTCACCTTGTCAATCATTCTTACCACGAGATAAATTTCACGTCAGTTCTTACATTATTACCAGTAAAAATTTTTTTATTTCTACTAAGGTAATAATTATTATTATTATTAAGATGATCTAAGACTGGTTAGATTTCAACAAGACCTATCACGAATTTCGAGAGTTACAGTAAAAAATGTACACTTTGTGTTAGGCTGTGTTAACATTTTATAATTTTAACCAAAGTCTCACTCTAATCATAATCCAATTTAGCACGACATCGTACTCTAGGAACTGATTATTGATTACGTTCTGACAAGAATGTCTTGTGTAAATAAAATTTTTTTAAAAAAACTGATTTTCCTTGTGAATTGCAAGAAATGACGCAAGATATAATGATGGCTCATTTTTAACGATTTTCAGTTGGAAACACAACCTGATTCTAACAAATTGATATAAACCAATCTTAAGTTTGTATGGAAGTGATACACGAAGCGAGAAATGATGGAGGAGGGTAAAATAGCAGAGTCAAAAAAAAGAAATTCAAAAAGATGCATCATATAGAATGATTTTTTTCTTTTTCTTTAATCTTTGTAAAAAAAAAGATGAAATAAAAATGCACGGAAAGCATAACCCACTTTTAAAAGCGTGAATATTAAGTATAATAACAACAATAACACAGGTGGAAGGGTAAAAACCCCTGCACGTCGAATTACCTTACCCTTTCTACCATTTAGATGCATTTGTATGAAAAATACACTTCGCCTATTTTAAACCTTTTTTTTTTTTCATTTCATTTTCGTTTACACAAAAAATGGCAACTAATAAAAGTGGCATTTTTCTTTTATTTAGGTCTGGGCGAAAGGTCATTACGTGATCGGAAATCCCAAGGATAAAATATTAAAAATGCTGTTTTGTTTTTCTTTTCTTTAGAAAAAAAAAAACAAAACTCCACAATTTCTGTATCGTCATTTCAAAGACAAACATTTTAAAGAAATTCGTTAACATTTTTAACATAATAAAATTGCTTAAATATTTTTTTTGCTTATTTTTCCAAATTCTATTCCTGATTTGTAGATAATTATTTTATCGTTATTTTTTTATTATTATTTACAATCGGCCTTCTTATCTTTCCTCGTACTAGTACATGTAATTTTGAAATGAGGAAAAAAATCAAAATTAGCATTTTCAAAGTACGAGTACATTGGAGATTAGATTTCAATTAACCTGTTGAATAACCTAATATTACTGATAAAATGGAAGGGGGAGAAAAATAATTTTCAAATATGAAATAAACGCAATTTAAAATAGTTTAAAAATATACAAAAGATTTCCTGCGCGATAATATTAAATGAAAATGTCCATCAATAATTTAATTGAAATATAAACATTGCTTTTGATTTCAATTAAGGTTAGTTTTATTAAAGCAAATGTATTCACTCCCATTTTCTTTTCCTTACACACAATTCATTTCAAACTAAATTGCTCTTTTGTATTAACTTTCAACCCTAAATAAATTTTTAAATTGAGTTTAAATAAACTTTCATTAATGGTTTTTTTTTTCGTCTTCTTAATATTTAAAATGTCAAAATTAAATCCTTTTATTTATAAAAAGAAATTGGAAGTTTTCGAAAAACTTTATTCAAACTAACCCCAAAATAAATTAACTAAAAACACAAAGAGTGCAAGTGTTTGTACTAAATGGACTCGTTTTATCGGCAGGAAAAAAAAAGAGAGAGAAAAAAAAAACTTTTAATGTCTCTAATTAAATTCCTACGCAGAACACGCCACTTTTTCATTTGTGTCTAAATCGACGCTTTTTAAATTATTTTAAAATAAAAGTGAGTAATCACATTTTCGATAAGTAAGTGCTCGCACTTTACAATCTTACAGTAGAAAAGTTTATAAATGCTCTCCATTCGTCCAGAAAGTCACACGGCGCACCCACAGTTGGTGACTTTTACATAACTTTTTAATGCAAATGTTTACCGTAAAAACTTATTCAATGTAAGATATGGACATTCGTTAACAAAGCCTGGCTTGTAAATTTTAGGTACCGGTACACGCCGTCGCCTACGGTAAGTGCCTTACTGGACATACGTCCATCGTACGAAGATGCTGCTCTAAATTTCAAGTATGTTGGGTTAAATGTCCACATATTACCTTCAAAACTGTGAATTTAATTTATAAATACTCTGTACCGTCGCAAATTCTACGAGAAACTAATTTCGAATCAGTTTATTATTACCCCACCATTAACAATTATTATTATTTCACATCTATTTTGAGGTCGTACACTCGCAATAATTTGTAAGATACTTTTCCTTGACCAATGCAACTTCGTAATACAACTTGAAAGCAAATAATTTAAGATTATAAACGAAAGTATTCAATGACAACGACTTTAAACGGCTAAAAAATTAAGTAATCGACCATAACAGATGATGAGATTTGGTTGGAACGATAGAATACAACCTTCAACGAGAAAAAACGCTTTTCCAATGACCAATACCTACTTTTAAAACTAACTGCAAACTTTATTTGCTTGACATTTATGCTCTTAAGAATTTTACAATCTTTTATAATTTAAATTTGAATACTATTATTTAATACTTAAATATTCATTAATTGAACTAATTTTAAAAATGTTAAAAATTAAATCTAAAGTTGTTTATTTACTATAAATTTTGGCACGTATTAATTCTCATCTCGTCATTAATTTTTATTAGTTTTTCTTTATGGTTTTTTTTTACAGTATTTTTATTTTTTTTTTAAAAAAACTTGTTTTTCTGCTTTTCTCATTTATTTTTTTACTCTTAAAAATGTAAAGCTGCAATTTAGCTTTTTTTAAGGAGTTATAGTCATCATTACAATCAATAATTACCGATATCCTTAAGACCGGTATGTAAATTATTTATTTTCGTTATAATTTTATACGCGTACAACTACCGCGAAACAGTATAACTTTGTGAAAATTACATTTTTTGTGATGAAAACAATTTTTCAAGGTGTCAACTACTAACTTGTTTATAGTTAGAAATAAAATTGAAATTATTTGTTAATAAATTAGTAACTTCTTACTTATATTTAACCAAAGTTTAATTTTTAATATGCAATAATTCGTGCTCATAAATCGGTACACAACTTTCCATTTGCGTATGTTGTTTTTTACACCAATTTTTTTCTTTCTTATTTATGTAAGCTTATTATCTATTTAAAAGAATTCTTGCAAAACTAGTACAATAATGCAAGATCTGGTGGATTTTAAATCGCTGCTATATTTGCTGCAAAAAGCCTACTTAATATTTTAATAACAGATATTTAATTACCAAATTAAAAATCTGCTTGGTTAATTGAAAATCAACAGATAAAACAAGATTCCAATTAGCCGAAAACAGAATATCGACTGGATTTTTCAGGAAGACGAGCGAATTGTCACACTTACCTGTGACTTGCTAACGCGTGCTTTACATCGTAATTAATTGCAAAAACGGCAAAATAAAATAATTACACTCAAGTAGCAAACAAACTTGTTTACAACAAAAAAAACTTTTATTACTTTCATCTTAGTTTTACTAAAATAACTTGTATTTAAATTCAGATTGCTAAAAAACTATTGAATGCTGACTACAAAAAGTATGATCCACGAGTAAATATTTTTTATGCTATTATTATTATTAAGCGAATAGGAGTGAAAAGATAATAAACATTAATTCAATATGCAAATAAATTACAATAGTTCGAAGAAAAAAAAAGAATGCCAAACTTCTTTTTGAAAAAAAAAAAAAAAATTGAATAGGATGCATATTACATTCGCTGGCTCGTTCAGCCTTTTATTTAGGCTAGTTCGCCATGCATTTTTTTTTTGCTTCATCCAAAACTTATTTTTAGCTAATGAAAAAAGACCTTAATTTCTAAATTTATATGTCACGTCATGCTCAATTCTTTGTGCTCAAATACAAGATGAAAATCACCACGTAATCGAATTGAAAGAAGACGATGCTCACATATTCAGCGCTTCAATATTGTGTCTTTTAAAAAATAAAATATCACCAACATTCATTTTTAGAAAATTAACATAATTATTGCCGTCAAATTATTACATAGCAATTGTAAATCTAACCAATTCAAGGTTTAACTTCATGGCGATATAAAGTCATTACTCAGCCGCCATTTGTAATCATTATTACCGTAATAAACTTCATAACCTATTTTATTCTTATTTGGCTAATTTTAATATCTTAATTGACCAATTTTAATCTGTATACGTCAGATAATATACAGTATATTTTGCTTGTTAAAATTCACTTGTTATTTTAATCTGTATTCCCCTTTTTTAAATTTATCATCTTAAACTTAATAAGCTTTTTTAAAGTCTTCTTCATTTTAAAAATTATTTAGCGATACAGTATTAAAGTTAAGAAAAATAATTTTCAAGATTTTAAGTCATTAGCCCATAGCTTATTATGCCTAATTACTGTAGTTCATTTTAAGTTTGTAAACCAATTTTTAATTTTTAAACAAATTCTTAACTCCAAATTTTAAACCGCAAGTAGTTCTAAAACTTATTTTAAGGTTATTTCTTAATTATTTTCCTAATGTTTTTATTTCCTTAAATCTAAAGCTACTAATTAGTCCCTAGACAAGTTTTTTTCTAACCGTAAAAAAACTTTATTATTTATCAAGACAGAAGGTCTTTTAAAACGAAAAATCGATTAAAGCAAGCCGTCGATTTTTGTTCGACCTTTTATTTGACGAAAACGGAAACGATTGCGTTCAAGCGAAAAAAAATAACCCATTAAAAGTTCAAATTAAATATTTACATTGTTAGCAATCTTTTCATCTTCAAACATCTTTAAATTCAATCCTTTTGCACAGCTTAGTAAATTAATCTAGTCTATTTCCATCACAAACAAAGATGGAATTTAAAAAAATAAATAAATAAAAAGAATGAGACAAAAAAAGAAAAAAAAATGGGAAAGAAAAGCACTGCAAACGAGTGTAAAAGAATTTAGCACATAATTCTTCTTGCGCGTTTTTAAATACCCCCATCAGTGTATGTATTAAAAAGTATTTAGCTCAAGTACCGCTATAAAAATAAGCCATAAATAATTCCACGCTTTAAAAATGAATGAGTGAAAAATACACTCCCTTCCACACAAATACTTTTGTACGGTTAGAAGCAAAATAAAAAAAAAGTTTAGTACAGTATAGGAAGAAAAGAACAAAATATTTTTCCCCTTAAAAGCTTTCACTTTCACGAGTAACCTATACGCAATAGTGTATACAAATCAATGTTACAGTATGGTGTAACAATAAGTTTATTTTTTCAAAAAAGTTACTTTTGACTTGATCTTGTCATACGCAAAAGTTTCAAAAAATGTATATTATATTTTTTTTAAGTATAATGAGTTGTTACTATACTTTATATACCGGGTGTCCCAAATGTTGACATACAACTTCCGCCTGCGGCACTGCTATTAAATACAACTGTTACGATAACATTTAAAAAAAGGTACCATTTTCCTGAAAGCTTTTATTATCCAAAAATAATTTCTTTTGTTACCGGTACAAATTCAAAAAATGACGTTTTTCAGAAATAAATTTGCTTTATAGAGTATTAAAAATATTTATTTTTCAAAAATAAACTTTTAGTAAATTGTTCCAAAATTAATTAAAATGTATGTTTTAATATTACCGGAATGTATTTTTAAAAATGATTGTGTACGTTTAAAATTATGCAAGTTTCAACACTCTCTGTAATTTAAAATGAGTGCAGTTGATGCAGCTGAGAGTATAAATTTAGCGTTTAGAAAACAAATGAAACACACAAGTC
>JAQGAY010002348.1:0-10773 GCA_034698085.1 Polydesmus angustus
AATCTTTTCATTTCCTGTTTTTTTCACTTTGAATCTTTTTATTTCCGGTTTGAATCTTTTCACATTGAATCTTTTCATTTCCTGTTTTTTTCACTTTGAATTTTTTTCACTCTGAATTTTTTTTATTTTTATTTTGAATCTTTTTCTCTTTGAACCCATTCGCTTTGTAGCGTTTCACTTTGAATCTCTCCACGTGCTTTCTGTATAGTAAATGAAGCCTCGTTTTGAATCTCTCGGCATTCATTTTTTTTAAATAAATTTTTTTATGAATGCATCTAAGATTCAAAGTGGGCTCTATATGTTATTTCCGCTCCATTCTCTTTCTCATTCACTTGGCGTGTGTTTGTTGCGTGTGCTGCACCCTGTAGGCTAATGAAGCGCGTGACGTCGGCCGTTGTATTAATTCTTAATTAGGCTTGAAATTTAATAAAGGCCGTTGAAGAGCGTCGTAGAAAAAACTCGCCTATTATATTATTATAATAATAAATAAGAGAATAGCCAAATATAATTAACTAAGAATTACGCTTAATTAAAAGCCCCGCCCACTCTCTCTCTTAAGCCCCGCCCCCACTCCCCACGGGCCACTTCCGCTCGCTACATAGCTCCTCCCCACGGACTCTTTTGCGCGCAGAAATCTCCACCGGCGGCCATCTTAGTTTTCATTCTTCTTAAAGAAGAGAGCAAAATTAATAGAAAACACTAGAAAACAAATTTGGCGGGAATGGAGAAATGGCGGGAATAATAAATGGCGGGAACAAAGAAATGGCGTTAATAAATAAATGTCGGGAACAAGAAATGGCGGGAATAAATAAATGGCGGGAACAAAGAAATAGCGAGAAATGGAAAAATGGCGGGAATGGAGAAATGGCGGGAATAAATAAATGTCGGGAACAAGAAATGGCGGGAATAAATAAATGGCGGGAATAAATAAATGGCGGGAATAAATAAATGGCGGGAATAAATAAATGGCGGGAACAAAGAAATGGCGGGAACAAAGAAATAGCGAAAATAAAGAAATGGTGGGAACAAGAAATGGCGGGAATAAATAAATAAATGTCGGGAATAAGAATTGGCGGGAATAAAGAAATGGCGAGAACAAAGAAATAGCGAAAACAAAGAAATGGTGGGAATAAATAAATAAATGTCGGGAATAAGAATTGGCGGGAATAAATAAATAAATGTCGGGAATAAGAATTGGCGGGAATAAATAAATAAATGTCGGGAATAAGAATTGGCGGGAATAAAGAAATGGCGGGAACAAAGAAATAGCGAAAATAAAGAAATGGCGGGAACAAGAAGTGGCGGGAATAAATAAATGGCGGGAACAAAGAAATGGCGAAAATAAAAAAATTGCGGGAATAAAGAAATGGCGGGAATAAATAAATGGAGGGAATAAATAAATGGCGGGAATAAAGAAATGGCGGGAACAAAGAAATAGCGAAAATATAGAAATGGCGGGAAATAGAAAAATGGAGATAATATTATGGCGCGAAGGATAAATGGCGGGAAATTTATAAAGTTTATTACGCTCTTAAAAGTAACTCATCATAACGAAGTTTACTGCGCAAACATTCTCTGTACAACGAAATTCTTAGTTAATTATTCTAAATTTTTTTTTTCTCCTTCTGCGCCTGCGCGAGAAAGTGAGTGAGTGGTATGCAAGAGCAGCTGAATGCTCTTTGCGCCTGCGTGGAAAATGTTGACTCCGGAAGTTAATCCAATGTTTTTGAAAGAGGAAGTTGCGCCACAAAAGGATTTCTCTCTCTGTCTCTTTCCTGCCACCATTTTAATTCCGCCTGACACGCCCTCTAGCGGGAAACAAAACCGTAAGGAGAAGAAGGGAGCGGGAGAGGAGAGTGTTCTGTTTCAAGGACTTCTTAAATGTAATTTTATGGATGACTTTAGAATGTTTAAGACCGAAACTATCAGTGTAACGAAATTTGCTAATCTCAGTTACAATTTTTTTTTTTGCCATACCCTTAAGAAATTCTTATTTCAGTATAACGAAATTTTTATTATAGCGAAATTTTCATTACCCGGTATAGCAAAATTTTTATTTTTATTTTCAGTTTTTTATTTTTATTTTATTTTTTAATTTTTTTTTATCATATTTTTCCAGGTTTTTTTTTCTGGTTTTGAATCTATTTCTTCAGTTTTTTTAATTTTTTTTTTTCCAGTTTTTTTTTTTCCTGTTTTTTTATTTTTTTTTTTTTTAGTATTACCGGTATTTTTTTTTGTTTTATTTTTTTTTCTAGTTTTATTTTTATTATTATTTTTTTTCTTTTCCAGTTTTTTTTCCAATTTTTGACTAGCGATATTTTCATTACAGCAAAATTTTTAAGGTAACAAAATGTTTTGCGTCGGTAAGACGAAGTTCTCAGTATAACGAAATTTTTAATACTGTATAGACTCTAGAGAAATTTTTTGTTTTTCAAAATTTTGAGATTGCGTTAAAACATTATTCTCAAAATAAAGAAAATCCCAATGAAACGAATTTTTTAATAGGACGAAATTTTCAAAATACATTACTGTAAACAAATTTCCATTATAACGAATTTGTCGATTCATAAAGCGTAGAATTATTCAGTATAACGAAGTCTTCAGAGTGTCGTTCTATAACAAAATTTCTTTTCAGGACTAAAACGAATTTCTTATTAAAACGAAATTTTTATTTTAGCGAAATTTTTATTATAACGAAATTTTTATTTTAGCGATTTTTTTATTATTACGAAATTTTTATTCTTGCGAAATTTTCATTATACTGTAACAAAATTTTTATTCTGACGAAATTTTTGTTGAAATAAATTTTTCATTCTAACGAAATTTTCTTTAATATAACGAAATTTTTATTCTAGTAAGACGAAATTCTCATTATAACGAAATTTTTAATATAGCGAAATTTTCATTTTAGCGAAATTTTAGCGTAACAAAAGGTTTTGCATCGGCAAGACGAAATTCTCAATTTCTCAGTATAACGAAATTTTAAATAAAGGCCAAATTTTCAGTTTAACAAAATTTTTAGCAGTGATAAAACAAAATTCTCAAAATAACGAAATTCACAATGAAACGAGTTTTTCAATAGGTCGAAATTTTCACAATAAACAAATACCGGTATCTATTATAACGAAATTTTCATTATAACGAATTTCTCAGTTATCGAGAATCTCCATACAGTGAAATTCATGCGAAAAATCCTTCAGTACAACGAAATTTTCAAAGTGCAATGAATGTCGCTCTACAACGAAATTTCTTTTCCGGCCAAAAACGAATTTCTCCTTACGACGAAATTATTGCGTTATAATAATTTTCTTTAATATAACGAAATTTTCATTCTAACGAAATTTTCTTTAATATAACGAAATTTTTATTCTAGTAAGACGAAATTCTCATTAGAACGAAATTTTTGTTGTAGTAAATTTTTCATTCTAACGAAATTTTCTTTAATATAACGAAATTTTTATTCTAGTGAAATTTTTATTCTAGTAAGACGAAATTCTCATTATAACGAAATTTTTGTTGTATTAAATTTTTCATTCTAATGAAATTTTCTTTAATATAACGAAATTTTCATTCTAACGAAATTTTCTTTAATATAACGAAATTTTTATTCTAGTAAGACGAAATTCTCATTATAACGAAATTTTTGTTGTAGTAAATTTTTCATTCTAACGAAATTTTCTTTAATATAACGAAATTTTTATTCCAGTGAAATCTTTATTCTAGTAAGACGAAATTCTCATTATAACGAAATTCACAATGAAACGATTTTTTCAATAGGTCGAAATTTTCACAATAAACAAATACCGGTATCTACTATAACGAAATTTTCATTATAACGAATTTCTCAGTTATCGAGAATCTCCATACAGTGAAATTCAAGCGAAAAATTCTTCAGTACAACGAAATTTTCAGAGTGCAATGAAAGTCGCTCTACAACGAAATTTCTTTTCCGGCCAAAAACGAATTTCTCCTTACGACGAAATTATTGCGTCATAATAATTTTCGTTAATTAGGTTTATGTTAATAATTATAAGACTGAAGAAAAAAAAGCAGCTTTTAACGTAATTATGAATATTTACTTAATATTTTCTTTAGCTAATTAATTAATAAATAAACAATTACGCATTGATCAAATAGAAATTAATTGAAGTTAGAAAAGCGATAAAATATTCATTAATTATTAATTAAAAGTCTTAAGTTTTCCGCTCCATCGCATTCTCCCTTATGTCTTATGAACCCCCCTTCCCTTATAAACTTCCCTTATGTCTTCAATGTAATGCGGAGTGAAGTGACGTATGCTCTTCACCGGAACTCACTTCCTCGTCGTTATCTTCAAAAGCGAAAACGCCGATAACGAATCAATCAAGACAAACTAATCAAATGAGTGATAGAAGGAAAGAAAGAGTGATAGAGAGAGAGTGAGAGTGGTGTGGAGGGAGTGGTGAGGGGAAAACACTCTATTAGGCCTATTTGCAGCCGATCGAAAATAATACAATAAAATTGCGACGGGCTTTAAATAAGAAGTAGGCCTATCGAGTGAGAAGTGGAGATAGGGGATTGAAGTGGGGGTCGTTCGTAAACTAATAGAAAAGAGTGGAGAGAGGGATAGAAAGAGAGGGAGTGATGAAGGGAGGGAGAGAGGGATAGAAAGAGAGGGAGTGATGAAGGGAGAGAGAGAGGGATAGGGAGAGTGAGTGGAGAAATTGATTGCGATAATTGTATGTGGAAAATAAATTGCTTTTTCATGTGAATCAAATTCTTTTACTGCTTTTTTTTATGTTTTGATACTTCAAATGTAGTGTGTTTGATGGGAGATTTGCAGATAAGATTTACGGTAAAAGATTTACGAGCGAGATTTTATCTTATGGATTTTATATTGAAAGATTTTTTGGTTACGATTTAGAAGGTTTTGACTAAGATTTACAATCATGATTTTCATTTAGATTTACTGTCGAGATTTTAAATTAAGATTTACAATCATGATTTTAGATTTACAGTCAAGATTTTAAATTTAGATTTACAGTCAAGATTTTAAATTTAGATTTACAGTCAAGATTTTAAATTTAGATTTATGGTCAAGATTTTAAACTAAGATTTACAATCAAGATTTCTAAATAAAATCCATAATTGAGATTTTAATTTAATATTTACAATTGAATCTTTAGTTTAGATTTACATTCATGATTTTAAATTAAGATTTACAATCAAGATTTTAAATTAAGATTTACATTTGATATTTTAAATTAATATTTACAATTGAGATTTTAAACTTAGATTTACATTTGAAATTTATAAATTAATAGATACATTTGAGATTTTAAATTAACATTTACATTGGATATTTTAAATTAAGATTTACAATGATAATGTATGGTTAAGATTTACAATCAATATTTTAACTAAGATTTATACCTAAGATTTTAACTGGGATTTATAATCAAGTTTTAACAAAGATTTATAATAAAAATTTTAACTGATATTTATATTCAAGATTTTAACAAAGATTTATAATCAACATTTAACTAAATTTTTTACCAGTACTGGTAACCAAGATTTTAATAAAATTTACAAGCAAAATTTTCCAGTACAATCAATATTTTTGATAAAATATTGATTAAAATATTCAAAGGAGATATTTAATAAATATTTTTAATATGAAGCTAAACTGATAGCATGAATAAATGTTGACAATTTAATCACTAATTTTAAATCCTTTGATTGATATTAAAATGGAAGATTCTGGTTTAATTAATAAATCAAAGCTGATTTACAATTCTTATAAAACAATAATTGCCATAAAATGATTGATTTAAAAATGGCCAAATTTAAACAAATTTTTTTCACATCATACTTAAATCTGCGTTTTTGGTGCGAATAGGTAATTGATTGTGGCTGTGAGCAGACGACGACTTCTGCCAATCCTCAGTGGACTTTTGCCTTTTTCCAGCTCAGCTTTTCAATCTCCCCCATGGTGGGTGGTTGAGAAAGAGAGTAGGGGAGAGGGAGTGACGTGTTCATGGTGACGAGGTATTGTTACGTAAATTGAGATGGCAAGAGTGTTCGTCGTTGCGCAACCGATTGAATTATCATTGGCTGGGGGTGGAGCTTTGTTATTCAAATAGGTTTGCATAACTAATTGCTATCTCGAAAGAAGATTGAGATTTGGATGCAGAGAGTGGGAGAGAGTAAAAAAGAAATTTGATTTGTAATTATGAAATATTAAGGAAAGCGTGGATGACGCTAATGAGTGTTGAGAAATGGAGCTGCTGCTAGATGGCGCTCGCTCCACCATTCATCAATGGGAGAGATCGGATTACTTTCTAATCTCCGCTGAGCTTCGATACAACGACGAGAGATCACTACCAATTCCCTTCATCACCCACCCCCTCCCATTCCCCCAGCTCATCTCGTTGTTCTCTCATATGACTCTCCATGGATGATGAGAGTCAGGGTGATGGAGAAAGAGAAAATCCGGGTGATGGGGGTTGGCAGGAAACAGAGATGAAGAAAAATACAAGAGTAAAAATGACTGAGAAGAGTAAGAACTAATATGTTAAATAGGTAGAAGACTTGCTGTAAGAGAAAGTCAGAGTGATACAGGAAGAAATATTCAGGATTTTTTAGAAAGAGAAATTTAGGATGAATGAGAAAGAGAAATTCAGGATGATTGAGAAAGATAAATTCAGGATTTTTTAGAAAGAGAAATTTAGGATGATTGAGAAAGAGAAATTCAGGATGATTGAGAAAGAGAAATTCAGGATGATGGAGAAAATGAAATTCAGGATGATGGGGAAGATATATTAAGGATGATGGAGAGAGAACCAGGGTGATGGAGAATGAGAATCTGGGAGATGGAGAAAGAGAAATTCAGGATGATGGAGAAAGAGAAATTCAGGATGATGGAGAACGAGAAATTCAGGATGATGGAGAAAGATAAATTCAGGATGATGGAGAAAGAGAAATTCAGGATGATGGAGAAAGAGAAATTCAGGATGATGGAGAAAGATATTCCGGGTAATGTAGGAAGAGAACCAGAGTGATGGAGAAAGAGAACCAGATTGATGCAGGAAGAGAGATTCAGGATGATGGAAAAAGAGATATTCAGGATGATGGTGAAAGAGAATCAGAGTGATGGAGAATAAATACCAGCATGATGGAGAAAGAGTAATTCAGGATGATGGAGATGATAGCTAATAAAATTTAAAATTTTTGCCAATAAAAATTTTTTTTTTTGAACCAAAGATTATCATTTCAGTTTAGCATTTTCCAAAAATAACAACAAGTGTTTTTTTCGGCTTTGGGCTGGAAATAACTAAGAATCAAATGCCATTGATTAAACATGGAGTGTGGGTTGTGTTCGTTGATAGAGGCTGGTGGCCGCTATAGGTAAGCTATTTTGGTTATTTTTGAAAAATGCAAAACCGAAATGATAATCTTTGGTTCAAAAAAAAAAAAATTTTATCGGCAAAATTCTAAATTTTATTAGCTATCAAAATTGGTAAGTAACATGGCATCACCCTGTACAAAGATTAGCAGTAATGAAATTCAATATATACATGTAGTAATGGAGAATGAATTGGATTCATGGAGTAAGAGAGTGATAGAGATAGGTGGTGATGGAGTAAAGTAGAGTGATTTACATTGAGATGCAGAGTGATGGAGAAAGAAGAGTAGGAACGACAAGAGTAAGATGGCGAAAAGGGAAGTAAAATAATGGAGAACACTAGAAATGGAGACAGAGAGATGACATCTTTTCTAACCACCCTTTCTCTCTCTCCTTTAATTCCCCCATACCGCACTGTTAGTTGAGAGAAAGAGAGCCAGAATGATGGAGAAAGAGAGATGAAAGTTAATAGAGCGCGAATGAGAATATTCCTCTCATTTGCTTGTTGTATTCAACTTTTTAATCTCCTTCCGAGCACCCTCTCCCTCCCACTCTCGCTCATCTCATCACAACCACCCCCATATGTACCAATCTCGGCTTTCCTCTCCATCACTCTGCTTCCTTCGGGGATTAACTCGCATTTAGAAGTAACGGATATACCTAGGCACGATTCTTTAAAAAAAAATGGAAAGTAAATAATACCCCAAAAATATATTTATAAATGTGTGACAATTATTATTACGTAGATTTATTATAAGCGAGTGAAACAATTCTTTAGACGCCATTTTATGCAACTTTTTTTGGATTGAAATCTATTTTCTTTTTATTATCATAGGTGAAGATTTAAGGAACTTAAAATCCTAATATATTTGAAAAGATTAAATTTTTGTTTTTACTTTGAATCTTTTTATTTGAATTTATTCACTTTGCATCTTTTTAGTTTTGATTCTTTAATTTTGAATATTTCTACTTTTAATCTTTACTTGAATCTTTAGTTAAAAAAATTTTTTGATATTTTAAATTTTTGAATTTTTTAAATTTTTAAATTTTTTAAAAATATTATGAGTTTTTTTGAATTTTTTGAATTTTTTTGAATTTTTTTGAATTTTTTTAAATTTTTTTGAATTTTTAAGATACATATGAATCTTTTTACTTTGAATTTTTCTATTTCGATTATTTCTTCTTTTGAGTCTCTCCTCTTTGGATTTCAATTATTATAAAGTAATTTTTATTTATTTATTGATTTTTTTAAAGTATATTATATATCAGTAATTAATAATAGTTTTTTTTTTAATTTTTAAATTTACAAAAATTTACACTTCCAAAAAAATTTTATTTTTTCAACTTGTTTTTTTTTTTTTAAATTAGAATTATTTTTTTTACTGCAAAATTTTCAAATTATTTCCTCATTAAATTTCATGTTTTTTTCAGTTTTTATTTTTCGCATATTGCCATTTTTTTCATCCACTTTTTTTTTATTGGTGTTTTGATTGTTTTTTTCTCATGTTTTTCTTAAAACTAAGAGCAAAGTAAACAAGATGGCTGCCCAGGTTTTTATTAACTTAAAAAACATCTTGTTCCCTGCTTTTTGATATTATTAGAAAAATCCTTAATTTTCTATTTCCTCTCCTTCCACCACCGCCATCTTCTTTTTCATCTTCTTCTAATAATAATTTATTTTACGCGCTTAACTCGTTTTCTTCCTAAGTTGATTGTTTATGCGCCTGCGCAGCCTAATTAATTGTCATCTAATTTTCCTTTCGTTGTCGTTCGCTGTGATTTCATTTTCTTCAAAGGGCGGGGCTTAGGTGGAGAGCAGTGGAGGTGGGCGTGGTCTAAGAGGATGAACTTTTTTTAATGAAAAAAGCGATTTGATGGAAAAAGTTATTAATTTTTTTCTTCTCTACGTAAATTGAATTTGCGTAGAAAGCATGACGAGGTGGCGCCACCTCCGTCCGTCACTAGAGATGGTGGCGCTGTCGTCGTCGAGATAAGAGTGGATTAAGAGAGAGCTTAATTGTTTTTCAACCCTGCTTCTGACGTCACACGCGTCTTAACCCTCTCTCTCTCCTTCTTCATCACTCTGTCTCTCTTCCTCCATCACTCTGCCTTCATCTTCGTGAAAGATGGTTTTCATCTCAGAGCATTATCACCAACGGAGGGCGCAACTTTACACTTTATTATAAACCATTCACTAAACTACTGTATGTAAATGTCTTACTAAACAATAAAATTGAAGAACTGGAACTTAGGAAATTGCTAGCTAAACTTTACAAATTGTTTACTAGACTTTAAAAGTCACTTAATTATTGTCATAAAGAGCTTACTAAACTTAAAAACATTTCACTAAACTTTAAAGTCACTCAATTTTTGGCTATAAAGAGTTCCCTAAACTTTAGTAGTCACTTAATTATCTTTATAAACAGCTTACTAAATTTTAAAATCATTTAAATGTCGCTGTAAACAGCTCACTAAACTGTAAAAATTGTTAACTAAACTTTTAGAGCCACTTAATTGTCGCCATAAAGAGCGTACTAAACTTTAAAAACTGCTTACTAAACGTTAATAGTTACTTAAATATGGTATAGCAATAAACAGTTTACTAAAATTTAAAAACAGTTCACTAAACTTTAAAAACAGTTCACTTAACTGTTAAAACTGCTTACTAAACTTTTAGAGCCACTTAATGGTCGCCATAAATAGCTTACTAAACTTTAAAAACTGCTTACTAAATGTTAATAGTCTTTTAAATATTGCATTAAACAACTTACTAAACTTTTAAGCCATTCAATTATTAGTATAGAGCTCTCACTAATCTTCAAAAACGATTTACTAAACTTTAAAAGTCACTTTATTATTGCCATAAACAGCTCACTAAACTTTAAAAACACCTCACTCAATTTTAATTTCCACTTACTAAAAATCAAAAATCGCTCACTAAACCGTCAATGAACTTTTTTAAAAAAACACACTCACTTAACTTTACAAAACATGCTCTAAACATTAAACGCTATTCAAAAATTTCCATGAAATGCTCACTAAACTTCAAAAAAAAATCGCTTACTAATACAAAACCCTCGACTGAGTTAAATTACTAAACACACGAAGGAGCGCCACTAAATGTAATACTAGGAGATAAATATTTGAAATAATTAGAAACATAAATTGATTTTTTTAATTCTCTGGAGACGATTACAATCTCTCTCTTCCTCCATCACTCTGCCTCTCTTTTTCTCTTCCTCCATCACTCTGCCTCTCTTTTTCTCTTTCTCCATCACTCTGCCTCTTTGCTGCTGCTTTCATCTTCTCATCTTTTTTGAAGTGAAACACTTTTTTAGCCAGGGTAAGGAGAAAAATGGAACGCACGTGCGCCGTCATGGATCACTGTA
>JAQGAY010002349.1:0-10768 GCA_034698085.1 Polydesmus angustus
GGATAGTGAAGCAAAAACTATTATTTTACCTGAAAATAATTCAGGAACGAGTATTTCGGATGAAGTTGAAATTAAAGTTGGCACTTCTAGTGAAAATATGGTAAATAAAAACTTCCCAAAGGAAAGTAAGACTAAGATAGATACTTTGCTTTCAACTGAAAAGCAAACCGAAATTTCGATCAAACATGGGGTTACCGCGAAAATCACATCATTGTCACCTCCTGTTGCCATTAAAAATAAAGAAGAAACTCTAATATTAGAATCAATTAATGCCACAAAGGAAGAGTCGAAAAATAAAATAAGGAATAAAAATCAAACTGATATTGCGACAGAGAATAAAGCTGAAGCAGCTACAAAGGAGAATCCACTCGCGGCTACTTCAGAAAAATCAACGTTAGAAAAAGATGAAAAAGCCGAGGATAAATTAAAATTAGTATCCAAGTTGAACACCCAAATGAATCTTCAAGCTTTACAGGAACTGGTAGAATCGCTGGTCTTGCAATATTGCGGCAATAACTTGAAATTGGACGACTCTAAACCGGTCGAGAAAAAAGTGGTCGACGAGGATTTTAAAAAACCATATCAAAATATTTCGTCGAAAGCTGATGAAAAAGTTCTATACTCTCACGATGAAAACGAAGAACTGATAATTAATGTAATAGAGAAGCGTATCTTAAAGAATCAAAATAATTTAAATTTCGAAATTGCGACTGAAAAAGATGAGAGACCAAAAATAAAAGATAAAAAAGAAATCAATTGTTACGAGGACGACAGTTCCTTATACGAGCCTATCGGGGACTTTTTACGGAAACAACGTCGTCAAAGCGTGGATGAAAGTGTAAGTCATGCTCGAATAATTATGATGAATGGAAAACCGCCGAGTGGAAGAAGGAGAATGTCTTCGGCATCGAACGTCATGACGGATGAAGAATTGGAAAAAGTATGCAAAGGAACAGCGGAAGATACCAACGAAGAGGACAACAGTTCCGGAGATCCTTTTACATTTTGGAGGGATTTGGACGCCAAGGAAAGTCACGGGGGATCGAAGAGGGAATCGAGGTTAATTCGTCGGTTAAGCGTGAACGGCCAACGGCAATCGATGTCTGCTTCCGAACAAAATGGAGAGCAAGACGAGTCTCCCGTTGAATATCCAATTGCTTATACTAATTACGGGTACTCGTCAGTTTATAATCAATTTAACTGGCCTCAAAACCTCCCACGAAATTCTCAATGTATATCTATGAATAACACGCTTTTATTTCCTTATTCGAATCATTACTCGGCTTACATGCAGCCCATGTGTAATTCCAACTACCACATGGCGTTCCCGGTCAATTACGAACCAGACGCACTCGACACTCAGTTCAATAATTACAATTCCGCCGCCAAACAATCCAAAACTAAAATGTATCATAATAAATTACAGAGAAACGGGATACATTCGGATAGTACGCGGGGAAATTCTAGCGCGAAAGGAACGTCCAAACAAGCGGATGATGAAAAAGGTAAGCGAATTTATGCGAATGCAGAAAATGAGGAATCGGTAAATGACACCAACATCATTGCTATTTCTTTTCCGCCTCCTCCTCCACCACCACCGCCAAGAACTAGTTGCTGTTCAGCACGCTTGGCGGCGAATTGCTATTGGTTGAAAGAGAGTGGGAAAACGGTGGAGGAGAAAATTCAAGCCGCGCGAATCGAAGGATCGCCGACAATTTCGAAAAAAAATGAATCGAATCCTAAATATAAGAACCCAAAATTGAATAGTGCTTCTTCACCCGCAACCAACAGGTCGTGTAGATGGTCGTTAGCCACGCTAGATAACAGCGTGGTTATTGGAGGAGTGCGGGTTAAAACGCCACTTAATTTATGGCCGTTGGAGTACGAACTTATCGTTCCTGAATTAAAAAGATTAAAGGCTCGTCTTGAAGGGAGACCACTTCCTGAAGACGAGATCGCTTTAGGTAATCAATTTGTGTTTTGTGTTTGGTTGTTAAACGATTACCGATGAAGAGCCACCGATCAAGGCTTTTAGTGATAATTATTTTGGGATATTTTTTTTGTGTGTTTCTTTAGCCGATCCTGAGGCAGCTGCTGTTAATAAATTACTTAATGATTTGGAATTGGCCATCTGCGGCGGAAATCTGGAAGAAGCGGCTAATCGAGCGCGGGACTTGGCACAATTGAAAATTCAATGCTGCGTGACACGAAATGAGAAACGGTTAACGAACGGCGAAGTTGCGCTTCCTAACCGCAGCAGTATTAATCCTATCATGCAAGTTTTCTTATTATGAACCCAATTTCCATTATTTCATTCTTTGACTCTGGATATTTAAAGCGCTTATTCATTATTGACCTATTTACCGGGTTCCTTAATGCTTACGCGCTTTATTTACTTTTTTGCAATAATATTCAATCACATTTAACTTGAGACGAAATTATAAACTTTGTATTTAAATTTAGTGTTAACATGTTTGTTGAGGATAAACTATCTCATTTTGGACCCATACCAATTAGAGTTGTGCCATCGATGACCATCGGTCAACTAAAATTAAAAGTATTAATGTTTGTAAGGATCGTATTACAATTATTAAACTAAAATTCTACTTAGATGTTTAAAGAGTTCGAGTTTCCAGTGTACGTGCAAAGGTGGATTTTAGGACAGCGATTGGCGTTGGATGACAACGTTTCACTTTCCAGTTTTGGAGTTATCACCGATGGATTTCCAGTATACCTTTACTTATTAACCATTGGTTAGTTTTAAAAAGAAAAAAAAACCTATAAATGGCTTAGATTCACTGATCGTATTTTTGCTGATTGTTAGGTGTTGATGAGCTCATAGAGCGGAGAAAAAGAAATAGCATTTTAAATACTAACGATCTGTCAAAATCAGGAAGAGCAACGAATGACAAAACGAAATCAGCAAGTAAATCGAAAAGAGAAAAGAAAACTAGTAGCGTACGAACAAGAGCCACCGGTTCATCTCAATCATCAATTAACGAAAAGATATCAAATAGTCAACCCAATACAGGTAAACATTCTAGGTTAATAAAACATTGACGTGTGCTTTCAATGGCAAACTACAGATAGTATGTCTTATACTGTATAGGTTGGACTTGCGAAAAATGTACTTTGATTAATGCACCAACACAAAGTGGATGTATCATGTGTGGTAGTGCTCGACCTCCTGACTATATTCCTCCAGACAGTCAACCTGAAAAGACCAGATCGCTAGAAAAAGTAGTAGAAGAAAAACCTATTCTTCTAAACCCTGAGGTTCATATATTATGATAATTCCAAACGCAATTTATAGAAAAGAAAACACTTATCTTTGAATTTTATTAGGAAGAAGAGTTAAGAAGGCTTAATAATTGGCAACAATACTTGAATCTCGATGATCAGGATGTCATTCACAATGTGGAGGTTTTCGAATGTGGTATTTGTTTATTAGAGGTAGCTGCTGGTGATGGAGTGCAGCTTAGAGATTGCTTGCACTCTTTTTGTATGGAGTGTTTGCGAAACGTTGTCAGTCACAATGAAGAGGCAACTGTTCAATGTCCGTATAGAGATCAACAATACTCTTGTGACAGCATCTTACAAGAACGAGAAATACGAGCCGTAATAATATTAGTTTTATTTTTACAGTAAAGGCAATTTAAGTTTTATTTGTAAAATCATTTTGTAGCTTGTTCCTCCAGATGTTTTTGAGCGGTACTTAAGGCGGAGCATAGCAACTGCGGAGAGTCAAGCACCCAATAGTTTTCATTGTAAAACCCCCGATTGCCCTGGATGGTGTTTATACGCTGATAATGCTAATGAATTTCAATGTCCTAATTGTGGAAAAGTTAACTGCATCACCTGCAGAGTAATTCATGAAAATATTAATTGTAAACAATATCAAGATGAATTAGCAATGCGAGCGAGAACGGACGATGATGCTAAGAAAACACAAGATGCTATTGAAGTTGTTTTACTTAACTGTAATTTAAAATTGAAAACACCGTATATAATTTCATATTTTATGTAGGACATGGTTAAAAAAGGAGAGGCAATGAGATGCCCAAGTTGTGAAGTGATCGTTATGAAGAAATGGGGATGTGATTGGATTGTTTGTTCGATCTGCAAAGTCGAAATTTGTTGGGTGACCAAAGGTCCACGATGGGGACCCAAAGTAAAAACTTTATATAAAAATAATTTGGCTTAATATTTATTAAAATGAGAATCAACTAGGGTCGTGGTGATTTGACTGGTGGATGTAAATGTGGAGAAAAAGGAGTTCGATGTCACCCAAAATGCAATTACTGTCATTAATACTACCGTACTAAAAGTCTTGGAACATTTTTAGTATCTTCTACGGCGATAAAATTGTTAAGGATATCCATTATAATTTATTAATTCAGATTTATCACAGGTGAGCCGAGTTTTTTTACGCTCATAAAAAGAAATTTTAAGGGTTTTTCTAGTCTTTTATATTGTTAAATGTTGAACGGAATGTTTTGAGAAACGTTGTGTTTTTGCATAAAAGGGATGCATAATACAAATGCAAAACTGGAAAATGATATTTTAAGGTTATTAAAAGTAAATATTATCTTAATATTTAAAAATATATTTGAAATTGCTGCAAAGTATTAATTATTATTTTCAATATCAAAGCTGTATTAATTTATAAATGCTGGAAAGGTTGTTAGGCCTTCGCCTGGTTTTATTTGGTTATTGGTTTGGCTTTATTAAATATAATAATTAACTTACCGGTACTTATTTTTTTAAATCGCAATTTTAAGGATTTTTGAGGGATTAGCGGAAGAGCTTTCTTTATTTTTTTAAAACCATTTTTCGACTATTATGGTTTTTTATTTTTACTAAAGTGCGTTAGTTCAGTCTTTCTTGACTATTTTACAATTTGTAAAGAAGCCTAATATTTTACTTTATAATACCGGTTATTACAGTATAAAAAATTCAACATTAAACTATGAATTTTTTTTTTTTTAAATCAAGATTTAAATAGACTGGCTTGACTATCTTACAATCTAATCAATATTGTTGTTCTGTGTTTGTTGAGCTTTTGCTGTTCTATCCTGCCTGTTCTAAATTAGGTTTATAATTATGGGCTTTTTTAGGGTACTTTTTATTTAAAATCATCGATAACAAAATTCGACATTAATAAAATAAGTAAATTTTTAACAAGTTTTTTTTTTTATTTTATAAAACGGTATTTTGTTTTTGATTAATGATAGTAAGGTAGTAAAACAATATGCATGTTTATAATTTTATATTGTTTTAAAACAAAAACAAAAATTATTATGCAGTTGAATAATAAATATTTTTTACCGGGCAAGCCATTTAAAAATAATTTTTGATTTCATCTCCCGCTGACTTTTTATTCCCTTCATTTTTATACAACTGCTGCACAGTACATTGCGTTATTATTAAATTTATAATTATAAACATGATATCGGGTAGGTGGTAAAAGAGCAGTAGCGCGGTTAAACATCTTGTAACAGTTTTTCTATTTCAAATGATATTAAACGATTATACCGAGTCAAATTGTTAACGTGAGTTAAATTGTTTAACTCAACTCGGTAGTTGTATAAATGCGTTTTGAACAAAAAAAAAGTGTTTCGATCTCCGCATACCTTTCAAACATTTTAATTTAAAATTGAAATGAAGCAATTAGAGCAGTTGAAAGTGGAAAAAGGAAGATACTTGTACATATCCCACGCAAGTTCATTGCCATTCAATTCAGGTGCCATTCTATTTATTGTTGCTTTTTTTTTCTTTCTAAGTCATTCACTTTATGGGTAGTGCCGATATTCATAGTAAAGCACATTAAATTTTATTTATATATTTTTTTTATTATTACGAATTATAAGTTTCTTTTACAACAAAAGAAAACAAACTTTTCTAAATTGAAATTAAATTGACATTGTTATTTTTAACAATATTTTGGAATAAATACACGCGCATCGTTCACTTACTCACGATAAAGATTATTCTCCTTATCACGTTAAATGATTGAAAATGAAATGGAAAAACACAGAAAATTAAGATGATGGAAAAATTACGCCTGTAACTTACAATTTCCTAGCATCAAAATGTCAAGAAGAAACCTTTTCTCAAATTGAAAAACCTCATCTCCAATATGGTGTTTGTGGTCATCGAACGCACAAAGTTTTGATGTTTATCGACGGAAACATTTTCTCATTTCCCATGCATACCTTGATAATTTAGCCATCTCACCAGTATCTTGGATTGGCTTTTGCTCGTCTTCAGCTAATGCCTGACAAAGGAACTTGCACTACCAACCACTCCCTTTCACATATTTTGGTGGACACGTGTCTGGAAGGGTATTTTACCTCTCTCGTCTTTCCAGCTCTTCGCGAACACAACACACCCCCCAGTGTCTCGAACAATTGTTAAACCCCGTTAGGTATACACCTGGGCTATTGACGCCTAGCTCTTCTTGTGTTTATAAAGATCTGGATTGTCGCCCATTAATTATCCTATTACACCTATAGAGATAAAGATGAAATCGGTGGTTAAAAGTAGCTCTCTTATCGACCTTCAGGGTTAACACCAACAAGTGTGGTAAACTCCCATACAACATAAACCCCACACCGATGCCAAAATATTTTCACGAACCGCCCTAAAATATGCATGCATAATAAAATCTTAAAAGGTCATTGTCATTAATTTCTAGAGAAAAACTTATAAGTTTCTCCTTCCACCCCCCTCTCTTTCTGGTCTTGTGTGATGATTTTTTCCCCCTCAGCTTTTGTTCCATGCAGAAGTAAAAAAAAAATTAATTTACTGTCGAAAGTTCAAATTTTCATCTGTGGGTGGCTTCTTTTTGGAAAGTTTCATTGAAAAATCATTCTGAGCTATTGAGACCGGTACACCCAAAAGCAATTTTTAAAGGAAAAAAAGGGGTGAAATTCGAAACTCCTTTAAACAAAAGTAAATATAATCTGCTTTCATCATTAGAAGATAATAATCGCTTTTTTCCCCCCTTTTTTTTTCCTACATTTTTTTATTTTATTATTATTAATACAGCTTTTGCAGACGGCGTGTTTTGTCTGAAGGATGAAGTAGAAAAGAAGAGCATTGCCTTCATCATTTATACAGGGGCGATGTCTATCAAAACAAACACAAAAATACCGTATGCACAAAAATAAATTAAAAAATAAAAAAAACTGGTTAAATGTACAAAAAAAAACAACGAATTTAATTAAGTTGTGGTTGTCACGCAGCGAAAGTTATAAAACAAAACAACTTAATAGAAATGATGACAGAAACAACGGTGTAAATCTCTATAAATGATACTACGTGTAAAACGATGATATCAAGACTTCATTTGCAATACAACGGTAAAAACATTTTACGTTATTATTTTATTTACCATAATTATTATAATTTAAAATAAAATTGCAATTGATTTATCTAATGATATCAGTTGCCGTTTTGGAGGTTTGGCGGAAGAACAATTCAAATATGTATCATTTTAAAAATACCGTATTTGCAGTTAGTTTGTTTATGTTTAAATTTCTTAAATTTGCATGATAAATATAATCGAATGCCATTAAATTAAATACCTCCTGGTATGTAAAACGCATTAGGTACCTTTTTTTTCGAGGTTAAGCGCTGAAGATGTACATGTAGGTCATTTGCACTTTATATCTAATCATCATCCTCGTTTTCTCCTAATTATCAAAGAAATTTCTCTAGTCATACCGCTAAATGAAAGTACATCTTGTCACGTGACATGATTGATGAATGTGTTGTTAGCGGTGATAATTAACTTTATAGCTTAAGGCGAAGGTTTATGGGTGAGCATACTGTATGTAAATACAATCTGCGCCTATAAGCTTGCTCAAGATTATAATACAATATACTGATAACAAGAACCGATGCAATTTATAGTAATTTTCTTTTCTTTTTACGTTAGAAAAACGAAAGATAAAAACATTAGATCTACTTAGCTACAAGTGTTTTATAAATGTTCAGTTTGCATTTACATGTATTTAAATATTTAAAAAATGATATATTATTATTTTATCATAATATGTACGATAGCAACGGCCGCGACGTAAAATAATTCATTATAATGATATTTTAAGCGCTCGCTTACTGTCAATTGGGCGTATAACAAAAATAGAGGAATAATTATTTAGACTGATCGAAATGTTGATTTTTTACTACATGGAAATAATATAAAAATTAAATTAAACTTTAAAAAAATATTTATTGTTTTACTGTACTTAGAATTGTTTATACTGTATAATATCACGTCAGGTAATATGTAAACACAAAATTAGATTAGCTAAATTTTAATTTCGAATGCAAAATTTACCTTATGTGTATTGGTATTGCCAGCTCATAAAGTAAAGAATATAACACGAGAGATTATGGTGTTGTAGTGACTAAGTCTTAACATTGTTTACACCAGTAAACTCCTGGCACTTATTCCTCATCCACACTATAAACTTACCTGTTGTATCTGTCATACTTTTTATGTAGGTAGAAAGGTAATGGAAAAAAGTTGGTTTAGGTGAGTCACTTGAAAAGGGGTAACCACCTTGTAACGGGAACTTGAAACATGACAAAAAAGCAACAAAAAGGGGTACATCAACCTTGGTGTAGATTTTTTTAATACTTCAACGCCTTCAACAAGTACAAGTACATCTTCAATGTTATTATTGGACAGGAATTAAATCCCTACACTACACATGTATATTCCATCATCATTCGAAGAATGCGCGTAGTTGAGTCATAAATTCACTTTCTTAGTCACATTCAACTTGTAATCGTTTAATTTAACATTAAACGCGAGTATTGTCCACGTGCGTACAGATTAATAAAATCATATTTATGTTAACGTTGCAGAAAAGAGAGCTGAAAATAAATTTTATTATGCTAATTTTAATTCCATATGGAGTCTATTTCAGAGAATAAGAAGTGGGATTATCTTTTTAGTGGTGCCAATCATTTATCAACTTTAAATGTTTATTAAGTTTTTTTTTTTTTTTGAAGGAATTTTAGGTTCTTCAAAAAATATTGAACCGTTTATTTAGTTTAACATACTCGAAGGAAATATTTTTTCCCCCCCATTAATATTTCATGATGCTCACGAGAGATATTGAAAATTGCTAAGGGCTTTAAACTTAACCTGACTTCGGTCAGTAACCGTAGTTTAATAAAGAAGCTAAAGCTTTCAAGTTTGAGATTTAAAGTAATTAGCATTGTGATTGACTAATGATTATGGATGCATAAAGAGTGCTAGCTTTTTGCACAAGGGTGGATCCCAGACGTGTTGAAGAGGATTTTACAATGAAAAGAAAAATAAAAAAAATTGATGTTGAAGAAACATTTTTAAAATAAGAACCGGTACTGTAAAATATAGACTCTTGTTTATAATAATACCGTTATGCTAAAGTAAACAAAGGAAAACTCAATTGCATGTAGGCCTATTTATACCACTTTCAGTTAACAGCAGACTACTTATCCACACAATGTCATATCTTACTGTATAATAATTGAAAAGTAAATAACACTGACTTAAAATTTACAAACCTTGGAAAATATCAATAACAATTTCAAATTTTAATGATTGCATTGCTTGGGCACGCACAGAGCAATGGGCTCGCATAAAGCGATTGGCGCTAACTTAACATAATAAACAAGAAACTGGTTTCGTAGCTGGCTTCATTTTTGCACGTTATCAAATATCTTTGGAAATGTTTTCTTTATCAAGCAGACTTTTCTAAGAATGGGAGACAAACGTATTAATACTCAGTAAATATTATTTTGAAAGCAAATACGAGATCTGCAAAGTTGCTGAAAAGAAAGTGGGGGGTCTTAGCTCTACCCTCATGGGGCATCCATAAACAATGGCTAAATATTTTAATTACATTTAATGAATTCGATGGCACTTGAAAAAAATTCCCTTTTCACGGGCGGCTGAAAAAATTAATTGAAATGCCTTTGCTATGTTAAATACATTTTGCTAATCTCCATTTAATAAATAAATTAAATCTTAATCACTATTGCACTGTAGCCCTACATAACCAATTTTATAATTAGAATTTAGTAACTTTTTAATCTAACTTTTTGGTTGACAAAAAAAGAGTTATTTGCTCATTAACCACATATAGTGTACTAGATGAACATAATGTATTGGCTTAAAATAATAGTAGAGGTTATCTAACTTGCAAGGTCAATGCTTTTTTTTTCCCTTTCGTCTAAATCTTCTTCGAGATTTTACTTTTTCTAACTTGAATAAATCATTGACAAACTCAGAATTAACGTTCAATGACAGAAAGTTCAGGGTGGTCCACTTGTCATCTTTTCAGCATTCACGTATTATTTGTCTTTGGAATTTTCTTACGGTTTAAATATTTTCTCATTTTAACTCAAACTTCGGTTCTTTGGACTTGAAATTTCAACATTTAACAAAATAATGTAATGTCATTTTATTCCCTGTGATGTTACATGCGCAGGGGAGATCGTTTCAATTTCCTTTCATTGTTCTCTTCTTTCGCTGGACACACTCATTCATTTAACGGTAATCCACCATTTCTTTTTAATGGGGAAGGAAAAATATAAAAGAAACATTTGCCGGATAATTGAATAATTCATTATAAGAGCCTGCTTATTTAAATAATTTATGTTTTTATTGATTTATGTAACTATATATTTTATTTTAAATTTTATTACAGTATTTGTTTTATTTGATACAATAAAAAGAGGTTAAAAATGTCATTGAAATTTTTAA
>JAQGAY010002350.1:0-10767 GCA_034698085.1 Polydesmus angustus
TCAATCTCCTCTAACTTAGGTAAAAGGTGATAAAATAGGAACTGCTCATCATCGCTGTTATAAGCCACGAAAGCATCATATTGTTTGCTTTCCACATCTTCTTCCACTCGTTGGCACATGTGCAAACCATACTGAGCAAAAAGTAGTACTTGCAGTTCATGGCGCCACTTGAACACTAATCCTGCAGTTATAATAAGGACGAGTCCGATGCTCAGAGATACAATGATGATGGTCAGATGGATTTGAGTGGAACAATGGTCCACATTGAAATTAGCCATGTTCAATTCTTGACCACTCTTTTCTTCATCGGTGCAATTTAATTCCAATTTATCATGAATGGGCGTGGAGGAATTAACTAAAAGGACCTTAAAGGACTTGATGAAGGCGCATGCGCAAGACCATGGATTGTTATGCAAAGTGACATTCCTCAAAGACTTTAGCTCCACGATGGGTTTTAGTTCCAATCTCTTTAAGCTATTGTCGTGCAAATATAATTCTTCTAAGTCGTGTAAAGAATTGAATGTGTTGTCCGCTAGATGGGTCAGGCGATTGTTCATTAAATTCAGCCCAATCAATTGCTCGAGATTATCAAATAGGCCTATAGGTAGGCTTATCAATCGATTGTGACTCAGGTCTAAGCTAGTTATGTGAATTAGTGTGTCGAAAGCGTTATTTTCGATAGATTCGATGTTAGAATATTCCAGAATTATCTCCTCCACTTTGCTATCTAAATATCCAAAATGGATGCGTCCCAGGTGCGAAATAGAATTCATACTGAAATCGAAGCAAATTTGGCTATGATCATAGACATGATTGAATGAGAATTGCAGGGGTATGTGTCGAAATTGTCGGTTATTACACTTAAAATACAGAAATTCAAACTGGTAACTGGACAAACAGGTGCAATTGTACGGACACAATTGTACCTCGCATTGGAGTTTTGCCTCTTCTTGATGATAACATTCGCAACGATTACTTTTCATATGGTTGGATAGACATAGAAAACGGTTTTCATATAATGATTTCAATTTGAATAAGTTATTATTATTCTTGTTTGATGGTTCTTCTTCTTCGTAATAAAACATAAATTTGCAATAAATGTCATCCAAGTCTACGAACTTTAATAAGCCGAGATAATTCACGTACGAATTCTGCATCCACAGGAGTTCGCACGTACATTTAAGCGGATTTAATGATAAGTAAAAATCGATAGTATTTTCCCCGTTGTCGTGGAAAGAATCTTCGCAAAATAACGTGATATTGTTGCTTCGCAAATCCACACTGCGCAATTGGTTCAACGATTGTAATTTTACGGCGTAGGGAGCCATTAACCGGTGAATCCGGTTGGAACTGAAATTGACTGCTTGAATTGATGAAGGCAATTGCAAGTGTTCGATGGATACCAAATCATTGTTGGACAGATTCAAAGAAGTTAAATTCCATTGTTGTTGTCCGTGGAATTTAAAGGTTTGGATGACTTGGATTCGATTGAACCTAATGGACAATTGGTTGACACTCGGAGGGAAATCTTGGAATGAAAAAATGGTGAAATTATTGTAGTCTAAATTCAGTTCCAAAGTTAAATGAGAAAGTCTTAAATTGAAATTTTTTTGGGACAATCGATTGTGGGAAAAATCCAGTTTTTGCAATTGTCTTAAATTAGTGAAGGCGTCATTTTTGATAAAACTCAACTCATTGCGCGATGTGTCGAGGACAGACAATTGCCCACAGTGTTCCAAATCCCTTTTTCCAATGGAACTGATGCGATTGCCACCGACTAACAAGCTTTTCAAGCGGCGTAGATGGCCGACGGGAGGGAATGTTCTTAATTGATTCTCGCTTAAGTTGATCTCCTCCAATTCTAAATTATTCTCAAAAGTATTTTCAGGCAACTGTTGGATTTTATTGAACGCTAAACTAAACCCGGTCATAAATTTCCAGCTTCCAAACGCTATTTCATCCACTTCAATCACGCTATTATTGTCCAAGTAAAGTCGGCTTAGATTGACTAAATTTTTCAATCCCGAACCTAGCTTAAGGATCTGGTTGTTTTCTAAAAATAGTACATTTAAACTCGATGGAAAAGCCGAATGATTGTCCAACGTTTGTAGGCCATTATCGGATAAAAATAGAGCTTTCAGCGCTGGAAGCGAAGGTAGGCGCAGAACTTGGATCTGATTTTCTCTTAGATCTACTAGTTCCAGTTTAGCATTGTGGTGGAATAATTTTCTAGGCGAATGCGTTAGTCTGTTTTGTATCAAGATGAGGCTTTTCAAATTAATTAGATAGACCAGGGCATCCTGTTCGATCCAACTCAAATTACAGCGGAAAATAATTACAGTTTCCAAGCGTTTAAATTGGCAAAAAGAATGGTTGAACAATGTTTCTATTTTGACTTTGTTTAAGTGCAACAGCGTTAATTGATACGAAGAATTATTATTGTCCACGGAACTGGCGTTTACCTGGCAATTGTCCCTGCCTATGTGACTCATCTGTAAGCCTTGGATGGAGTAAGCGTAGATGCTTTTGATAAAGCGGAATGGATCGTCGCTGCACCGCAATCGCGTTTTCTCCTGCGCAGGCCATAACTTCAAAACTCTAAACACCGCGTTCAATTGATCTTTTTTGTCAGCCGGAAGTGGCTCACCTTCTTCCAGAGGTTCGCAACGGGAGGAATTATTATTATTGGCCATAGGCAGCGGATGGATAAAATGCGATTTTAAAACGAAATGTTTGATGTAACACTTATCATTCGTTGGACAAATGATATAGAAATGCTGAGACGCGTTCGATTGTCTCACGTAACAGGAATCTTGGACTTCCGGTTGACGGTGCAGAAAATCCAATATTAAATCTAGCTCTGGATTTGCTGGGTTTACGGTGATCATATTTTGACTTTGAACGCGAATGATGATGAGGCACCAGAAATGAAACAACAGGAAATAGTTGCCGATAAAAAACATGATTTTGACGGAGTTAAAATTGAACGTGATTTGATGGAAAAGAATTGTTTTGACTGTTACAAGAAGTATCGTAGAATGCATATATTGCGCTTTAAATGTGAGCGCTTTCATTGGTTAATTGAATAGCTCGATTAAAATTTCACATCCAATGGGGTTAAAAATGGGGGGTTTTTTTTGTTTGGAGAGGAAGTTATTTTTTATTGACTTTTTTTTATTATTTAAATTTCAATGCGTTGAATAAAATTTAAAAAAAACTTTTTTGAAAATGTTTATGCTCTGTTTATGAAAACAGCAATTTATTAAGAATTGTTATTTAAAGCTGTTAAATAGAAAACACACTTTTCCTAGAAATTTATTGTTGTTTGTAAATTAATATTGTAATATAATTATTATTGTTACTCTATTAATCTCGATTATTTTTAAACAAAGTTCAACCGATTTAACTAAACTAAATATAGGGTGTTCCTTGGATGAAGTCATTTATTTTAATACTAATAAATAATTATTTTCTTAAAAAAATTATATTAATTATTAACACCTCCCATTTAATAATATTAAAAAATTTCTATGGAATATGGCCTTTACAACTGAGTCGGCACGTATTAATTCTTTCAAGAAAATTTCCATTAATTCTATATGGTAGATGCCAGCACATGCCGAGATGCAGTCGGCAAGTGCAGGTTAGAAGTCCACGCAAAAGCTTTAACCGTCAAAATGATCACACGTTTCCACGTGCTGACTCAGTTGTAGAGGTCATATTTTAAAAACTGCTTTGTATTACTAAAAGGATGATAAAAAATGATTGATTTTTATAAATTTGCCTGACTTATTCAAGTTTAAATAAAGAACGTCATCCAACGAACACCCTATACTCCTAAAGCATTTTTTATTAACTGTAACATCTCATTATTTAATACCGGGTGGATATTTTATTTAAGAAAAATTTATTATTATAATAAAATAAAATGAAGAAAAGAAAAAAAAGCAACATTAATTATTTTTATTTAAAAAAAACCCCCAAAAAAATAATAAAATAAAAATAAATAAACAATAAAAAATTAAATCTTAAATTAAATCCAAATTAACAAATGGGATAAAACTCGATGGGGTGTGTGCTAGTTATCTAAATAATTGTTGGTCTCTACAATTCTCTCATGGGCATGATGTCGGTGGCTGGTGCAGTGACCCTTTTGTCTGGCATAGCGTAGTAGAGTTTCTGCCAAAAGAGTTTCTCTCCCCACTTGAGGTAAGTGTTTGTCTCGAGATAGAGCTTCATTTCCGGGTCTAAGGTCTCAGGGACCTCACCCAAAAGGATCACTATAATTCTTCTCGAACATCTCTCCTCTAACATCTTCGAATGCGCATTTTTAAACTGATACGGACCCCACTCACTGCGCACATAGTTCTCACTCAACACGACGATGGTTCTGGAACTCATGTCCATGGCTTCTATGGTGGTGTCTATGATGACGGCGCCCACTGGCAAGTCCCTGTCGGGGATGCACAAGCGATAGGCCTTCTCGCTCTCTTCTAATCCCGGCATCAATTCTCTAACAACAAAGTTCTCATCTTCGTCATTATAAACCACAAATGCATCGTACTGTTTCCCTTCCACTTCCTCTTCCGCTCCTTGGCGCATGCGCACGCCATAACGGGCGTACACTAGCACTTGCAGCTCATAACGCCACTTGAACGCTAATCCCGCCGATATAATCAAAACGAGTCCGACGGTCAGAGATACAATGATGATGGTCAGATGGATTTGAAGGAAACAATGGTCCAAATTAAAATTAGCTACGTTCAATTGTTGACCACTCTCTTCTTCATCTGTGCAATTTAATTCCAATTTACTGTGAATGGGCGCGGATGAATTAACTAAAAAGCCCTTAAAGGACTTGATGAAGCCGCATTTGCAGGACCATGGATTTCCATGCAGAGTGACATTCTTCAAAGATTTTAGTTCCAGGATGGGTTTTAGTTCCAATCTTTTTAAGCTATTGTCGTGCAAATATAGGATTTGTAAGTTAATTAAAAAGTTGAAAGTGTCGTCCGCTAGATGGGTCAGGCTTATTATTATTATTTCTTATCATTATTATTATTATACTTAATCTATGACAATGTTTTATGGCTCAATCTACGGCCGCATTCTGGTCTGGTACCCTGTGCCGCCATCACCTAAACAATCTGTTATATGTTTAGTTAACTAAGTTAATTAACCATTAAGTAATGTAAATTTTTTATGAATTTTAGACAGTCCTACTATATATGTGAACTTGTATTAGGTGCAAACATTGAAATAAATAAATAAATAAAGTGTTCAACTTTTGTTGGCTAATAAAAAAACTAGCAAAAATGACATTTTAAAAATAGTGCCATTTGACAGAGAAACTCAGAAAGTTTTGTCAACAAAAATACTCCGTAATTTCTTAGTTACTTCAATAAATGTTAAAAAAAAACCTAAAAATTTAAAAAAAATTAGTTTTGGCACTCATTTGAGCAGTAATATCCTGTGTATAACAATGAAACAACAATAATAAATATTAAAAAAAATTATGTAACTAGTAAAACGTTGTTACAGACATTCGAAATGTGAATAATTTAGAATTAGATCTAAATTATTGTTTCATATTGCATTCATTTCTTGTTTTGAAAACAAAAAGAATTTTTCTATGCAAATAAAAATGAACTCTTTTCTTCTACATTTTATTTATTTAATTTACATCAATTTTAAATTTTTTTTTTTAAATTTAATTAAGAAATGTGTGTTTTATTTATCGCATTATACTAATAAATGTAAATACGAAATTTTTATTATACTGTATAGCGGTATATTTTTTTTTTCAACGAATTTCAAAAATGTTTTATTTCTTAACTTATAACTTGTGTTTTTAAATTTATGGAGTTTTTTTAAAAACGAATAAAGAAGTCAAATAATAATGAAAATGAATTAATTTTTTAATATTTACATACAGCAACATCTCCGATTTAATGCTAAAAAATAATTTTTAGAATATGACCTCTCCAACTGAGTCGGCACGGGTTAACTCAATTAGCAAAATTTGCAATTTAAAAAGCGAATAAACAAGTCAAATTTTAATGAAAATAAATTCACGAGGGGGTATCACCTTTTTTTGCGCCACCCGATAAAATTAAAATTCAGAGCATGAGTGACTCTCTCATAGGCATAATGTCTGTTGGTGTAGTGGTGACCCTTTTGTCGGGCATAGCGTAGTACAGCTTCTGCCAGAACAGCTTCTCTCCCCATTGCAGATAAGTGTTAGTCTTTAGATATAGCTTCATTTCCGGATCTAAAGTCTGAGGAACTTCTCCCAACAAAATGACCAACAGCCTCGGACACTGATCATGCAGCATCTGCACATGCGCGCTTTTAAATTCGAACCGACACCATCCACTGCGCACAAAGTTCTCGCTCAATAGAACGATGGTTCTAGAACTCATGGAAATGGCTTCCAATATGTTGTCGTGAATGAAGCCTCCAGCAGGGAAATCCCTCTGGTGGATGCACAGGCGATAGGGGTTGGCAATAGCCTCTAACCCCGGCAACAGGTCATTGGCTAAGAAATCCGAGTCCTCGCTATTATAAGCTATAAAGGCGTCGTATTGCTTGCTGGCCACTTCCTCTTCCGGTTGCTTACGATGGAACACGCGCAAACCGTAACGCGAGTAGATGAGCACCTGCAACTCGTAGCGCCACAGGAAGATTAGGCCTATGGTCATCATGAGAAGAAGGCCGATAGTCAGAGATACGATGATGATGGTCAGATGGATTTGCGTGGAACAATGGTCCAAGTTAAAATTTGCCACGTTCAATTCTTGACCAGTTTCTTCCTCTGTGCAGTTCAGTTCCAATTTATTGTGAATGGGCGAGGATGAATTGACTACAAGGGCCTTAAAGGACTTGATAAATTTACATTCACATGACCAAGGATTGTTATAAAGTGTAACGTTCCTCAAGGACTTTAGTTCCCAGATTTGTTTTAGTTCCAATTGCTTTAAGCTATTGTCGTTCAAAAATATATATTGTAAGTTCTGATTTAAGGAGTCGAAAGTGTCATCTCTTAGACGTAACAATTGGTTATGCATTAGGCTGATGACGGCCAATTGCGTCAGGTTATGAAATAGCCCTTTGGGTAAACTTCGCAGTCTGTTATAAGCCATGTCTAAACGTTTGAGGTGAACTAATCTAGAGAAAACATCCTCGTCGATGGATTCGATATTGGAGGAGTGCAGAATTAATTCAATAATTCTCGCCTCTAAACGCCCAAAATGGAACGGCCCTAAGTGCGAAATAGAGTTCATACTAAAATCGAACGTAATTTCGGAATAATCCCGCGCGTGCTTGTATAAGAATTGAGCGGGAATTTGTCGGAACTGTTGGCTATTGCACATAAAGTACATTTGATAGAAGGAAAAATCGGATAAACAGGTACAATTGTATGGGCACGATTGTACCTCGCACTCTTTTCTACTGTTTTGAAGACATTGGCAACGATTTTTCCCCCCTCGTTTAGTTAGGCACAGGAAATGATCGTGCTCTAATGTAATTAAGCGCTGCAAGTATTTATTGTTGGAATATTGTTGTTGATCAAAATATAAAATATCTTCGCTGTTGGAATATATTTGTTTATTGAAATATAACATATGCTCGCCGTTGGAATATTGTCGTTGATTGAAATAAAGCATATCCTCGCAGTAAATGTCATCTAAGTCCACCAATTTTATGGCGAACGATTTGGAATATGATTTTATTGTCCACACCAGGTCGCAGGTACATTTGAACGGATTTGAGGATAAGTAAAAGTTAGTAACTGGCGTGTTTGGTGCCTGAAAAACGGTGAATACACTTTCACATAGAAGGGTAATATTGTTATCCCGCAAATCCACGGAACGCAATTGGCTTTTAGCATGCTGCTGCACTATAGGACTGAAAGATGGTAAGTGGTTAATGCGGTTGGAACTGAGATCGAGCCATTGCGTGGAGAGAGGCAATCGCAGATGTTCGATGGACACCAGCAAGTTATTAGAAAGGTCCAAGTGGGTTAAATTCCATTGTCGCTGTGTGTGAAAATCTTTATAATATTCTTCATCTACCGCGATTGTCTCAATTTGGTTGTAGCCGAGGGACAATTGCTGCACGCTGGGTGGAAAATCCTGGAGCAAAAATGTGCGGAAGTTATTGTAGGTTAAATTCAATTCTAAAATTAAGTCCGAAGGTTTGAAATTGGAATTTTTTTCGGACAATCGATTGTGGGATAATTGGAGCCATTTCAATTGTCTCACATTCTCGAAGGCGCCAGTTTCGATGAAAGTCAATCGGTTGTGAGACACGTCCAGGTAGGACAATCGAACGCAATGCCCGATATCATTTTTACTAATAGAACTGATTTCATTCCATCCCAGGAGAACCAGGCTTAAGTTGTAAAGATGGCCAATGGGCGGGAAATTTTCTAACCAGTTCTTTCTTAAACACAACGACTCTAAGCCCACGTTGCTTTCGAAGATTTTTTCGGGCAATTGTTTAAGGTCGTTAAGCTCCAAGTTGATGGAAATCAAAGCTTTTAAACCGTGGAAGGCCATTTCATCCACTTCCTCCGCCTGATTATTTCCCATTTCCAGTTCCACCAAGTTCACTAAACCCCGTAAGCCTAAGCCTATCATTGGCATCTCGTTGTTTTCGATAAACAATTGTTCTAAATTTGAAGGGAAAGTTGCGGGATCATTCAAAGAATGCACTTCATTTTCAGATATGGACAACCATTTTAATGAACTCAACGCGGTGAATGCTTTTAAGCCCGGAACTTGAATTCCATTGTTGCTTAGGTCAATGTATTGAAGATTTGCGTTGTTTTTGAACAGGTTTAGGGAAAGATGCATCAGTATGTTGGTACGCAAAACGAGAACTTTTAAGTGGAGCAGATGGACCAAAGCATCTTCTTCCATCCAACTCAAACCACATCCGGTCAATAATAGAAATTCCAATTGTCTAAACTGACAAAAAGAATTGTTGGTCAAAGTTTCAATTCTGAAGAAAAATATGCCCAAGTACTTCAACTCATAAGAACAATTATTATTATTACTACTTAATTTATTATCATTGTCCTTAAGACAATAATTATTGTTTTTACCCAATTGTCCCAAATTTATTCCTGGGATTGAATGGGCTTGGAATGTCTCAATGAACCGAAACTCATCGTTGATGCATAATACCTCATTCACTGTACCTCTTGATGGCCTTATGGCTCGAAGAACCGCGTTTAATTGGTGAACTTTTTTATCCGGAAGTTGGTCATCTTCGTCGAGTGGTTCGCACGGTCCATCCGGGTTATCATTTTGGACGGTAGATGAAAAACTACGCCATACGAATTGTTTGATGAAGCAATTGACCTGCGTGGGACACATGATATAGAATTCCTCAGAAGCATTTAAAATTTTTCTAACGTAACATGAATTCTCAACTTCCGGTTGAATGCTTATTAAATCACTCATTCGTTCTTTAAAAACTTGTTTGACCGATTCTGCGAAATGGTTTTTTTGACATTTGACATTATTGAAATCCAGGAGGAAGAGGATTGTGCAAAGGCGAAACAGCAGGAAGTGGCGACTACCAGTGAACAACATGATTGACCCCATGTAATGAAGTTGGTTGTTTGTAAGAAGTTAAAATTGTGATTGATATGAACTGAGTTTTGTTTTTAAACTGAATTATTTGTCGAATTTTCTCAGTCTATAACAAAAAAAATTTATAGAAAAAGAGAGGACATCCTGTAAAGATTTTTAAAAGTTGTTTTTATTTCTTAAAATTTTTTTTTTATTCATTTCCTGTTGAAATGTTTTTTTTATGGTGATATTTTTATTATCATTTTCTTTATGCATTTTATGAACAACTTTTACGTTGTGATTGTTATTTTACAGTAACGAAGCTGTGGTGGCGTAGAGGGCGAGTGCTGTGCATTGGATGCAAGAGGTGCAGAGTTCAAACCCCAGTGGTGGCAATTTATTTTCATTCGAAAAAAATTCCGAAATTGAATGGGATCAAAAAAAATTCCAATACGAAGCAATTTCCATGATTAAAAAAAAAATTATCTTTGGAAAATAAAAAGTCAGTGGATTAGAAAAAGGAATTTGATTTTGCTGTTTTTGGGGTCCAAAGCAAGGGGAATATATTCAAAAAAATATTTTTCTTTTGCTTATAACTTTTTAACTAGTTGAACGATTTGTTCGAAATTTTAGTATGCTGTTCCCTGTTCTATACTCTACATGACATAGTAGGTTTTTTCTCTCTAACACTTCCGGTTACAGTGTACGGCTTCACTTCCGTTCCGACAAAGTCCCCTTCTCAGACCGATTTTCGGCTCGTTTTTAGTTTTATTGACTTTTTAGATGTAAGAAGACATCCTAATCACGATGGCGCCAACCATTCGCCTGTAACTCGTCAGGTTTCGAAGTTATTAAGGTGTGAAGTTAGAATCCCAACATTTTTTTTTTTAAATTTTTTTTAATTTTCATGAATTTAGAGCTGAAAAATAAATTATAAAAAAATCAGCCTTTATCGGCCCTCAACAAGAATTTACAGCAAAAAAAAATGAGGGCTGATGAGGGCTGATTTTTATTTAATGAATTTAGAGCTAAAAAGTTCAAATAAAAATCAGCCCTCATTTTTTAGATGTAAATTTTTGATAAGGGCCGATGAGGGCTGATTTTCTTTTTCATTTTTTAGCTCTAAATTTATGAAATAAAAATCAGCCCTCATCAGCCCTCATTTTTTAGATGTAAATTCTTGATG
>JAQGAY010002351.1:0-10766 GCA_034698085.1 Polydesmus angustus
TTCGCTTTTTAATTATTGCGAGTCATTAAGAGTTAAACGTTAAAGAGTTTTCTGCGCAGGTGAACGAGCGTTGAAATGTACGTTACTCGCATGTTTGTATCGTGTATAGAGTTAACTATTACTATAAATTGTATGAGCACAATGGCGCAGCAGGTGCACCAACTAATTGATACTTAATAAATAATCGTAAAACACGGCCTGGGCGTATAAAATGAAGGTATTTAAACTTGGCACTGGGTAATATCGTTACGATGTTAAGATATGAGGGGGGTATACTGATCGATACAGTGCTTTAGGTTTTGGGATCTGATCAGCATGATGGGATCAAGATCTTCCTTAATAGAATCGAACATTATTTCATTTTTTACGACGACAATTTTTTTTTGTTGTTGTCATTTTTAGATAATATTGCTATCAATTTCGGAACTTTATGTGTTTTTTGCTTTTGAAAATGGAATTGTTGAAAATTTGTCTGCCGCGCAACAACTTGTTATTGAAAGTGTATAGAGGATTATCGAAAATTGCGTCTCAGACGTTGCAAATTAGCATCGTTGGGTCTTTTTCGCTTTCTTCTGTCTATTGTTTCATATTTTTTTTAAAAAAATTGCTTTCTTTACTGAGAATAAAAGGCGTTGAGGAGAATAAGTTTTCTTGTCTGGACGTTTAAGTGTCATTTTGATCTTAAATTTCCGAATTTTTTTTTTGCTTTATTATTTTTCTCAACTTCAGGTTAATTTTGTTAGAAAAATATTTTAAGGTGATTTAAATTTATGTGCCGGTATGTATAGATATGGGTGGCGCAAAAAAAGTGGCACCCTATCGTGAAATCTAGCGCAAATTACATGTTTTTTGATTAATTTGAACCTGTAAAATTTCCCTTAATTACTAACTCAACTTTGACGTCACTATTTCATTAACTTCTGATTGCCATGTTTATATTCTAATTTTTTAAAAAGTTTTTACAATGACAAAAATAACAGCTTAAGATCATAATTATTCTAACAGAAGTATTTATTAGTGGCGCAAACGATTATCGAAAACTGTTGAAAACCGAGGGAGAAACATTGAATTCAATTTGTGATTTTATGTTATTTAATATTTATCAACGATTTACAAGTTTTTTCAGATTAAAAATTTTTTTAAGAAAATTATTACCGGTACCGTATTCAAAATTTTGCAAGAGGGGTGCCACTTTTTTTGCGTCACCCGATGTATATTATACTGTATACCGTAGATGTTTTTTTTTTTTTAATTATTTTTGCGGTAGTTTAATTTCATTTTGTTTTCGTAATTTTTTGCTGCTTCGCTTATTATTTTAATTTGTTGATATTTTTTTCTAGTCAATATTGTCTTAAATTTTGACTATATTTTTGCTTTGTTTTTGAGATGTCGTTTTTTGTTTATTAATTTTGGGTATTTTGTGGCAATTTATCTTTTATAATTTAGGCAATTTTATTATTATTAAAGTAGAGGTTTTATTAAAGAAAATTAATTTTCTTATTAAAATGATTTTAAGATGTTTTTTCTATCATTACAAATTTCAACAAAATTGCTATTACATTGCTATTTAGAAAACAATTACTTCCAAATTTTATATAAAAAAATTTTGTTATAACGTAGTCTATCAAATGTCTGTCTGGACAATTTTAGTTGAAAATAATCGCGTTGAAGTTATTATCGGGTCATCTCATAAATAAACTTAACGCCCCTTTTCAATGAAATTAGCAATGGCTAATAGAGTAGTATTCTACGAAGAAAACTGCATGTCCTTATGATTTTATTCTTTACAAAATCCGACTTTTATCATTTTTTTTTATTTATTAATAAAAACGAACATTATTGCATTTACTGTTGAAAGAAATACGAGGTCGTCAAAGTAAATTTTATGAGATCGTTGGTAAATTAATGAGCGTGTTCGTCACCCCTATTCGCGCAATAATCAACCTTGTTTATATCACGGGCGTTCATGTTATCGTCATGTAACTATTTTGTTGATAGAGTCGTATATTTCGGAGGCAATAAAAGATTTTCTGAAATTAGAAAGTATTTAAGCCGATTGTAGCTATATTTTGCTGACAAATGGATAAGAGTTTTATACGCGTAGATAAGACTTTTTATTTTGGCTTTCGTCCATGCAACTCTACGCGTATATATTTACTGTTCTATTTTTTAGCTTGTTGATCCGTGTGTAGCATCGTCTTTGCTGTTTATTATTGTGGAAACTTTTAAGTCGGACAGATGTTAATCTTATCAATGGGCTTGTGACATTTTCAACAAATGCGCGTGCGAGAGGAAATTTTCATCCGGAACGAAGCTACAATACATTTTAGCGAATAAAATAAGAGAATGCAGGCGTACAGTATATGAATGACTGGGAGGGAGAATGTAGGTTGGAGAGAAAAGATGCTTACTTTTCAATACAAAACAATAGCTAAGATTTTTTTTCTACCTAAAAGAATTTCATAACACTAATGCTTCGGTTAACGAAAATGCGCTTCATTCAAACAGAAACTTGTTTTTTTTTTCTCTCTAAATTTTCAAATTTCATCTAAACTTGAGTAAATAAATCATGATAAATTTCTTAAAATAAAATCTTTTTAAATAATAATTTAATTGTAAATTGAATTTGCCAACATTTCAATTCTTTTCAGTGTTTTTACTCAACAACTTTTCAATTCTCAAGGAAAGAAATGATTTACTGTACAATATGTGTTTGTACCTTGCTAGGCTAATTTTTTATTTGGCTTTAATGATGTAAATCGGCATTTAGTTTAGAAAATAATGCAATAAGTATTTACTTATAAAAAAAGCAAAAACATATGTTTTGCGTTACGGTATTTAATATTTTTAAAAAATTCGTTTTAAAGGAGTTTGCTAAAACTAAGATTTAAATGTTATTTAGCAAAAAAGAAGCGTCTGTACGATATACTCGTACTTTGTTTGTAACATAAAAAATATTTACAAAAAAGAGATTTTGATTGAAAATGATTGCATGGTGAGTATAAAAAAAAGTCAATTTATAAAGTGATGGGAGGTTCGCTGACTTCTTGCCCGTTTTTGTTTTCTCAATCGGAAACAGCAAAAACTGATGAGAATTTATAGGCAACGCTAAACAATTTACTGTAACGATACTTATCGTTCTGCGAATAATTTTGGGGTTGAAATTCATGGTATGGTTGAAATATTTAGGAATCTTATTGCATGTTTATTTCATCGTGTGTAGGTGTGTGTATACATTTGAATCTTTTACATTTAGATTAGATTCTGAATTGGAATTTCAAATCGTCACTCGCAATTTAACAAAAAAATATTTGAAAACATCGACATCGGTTGCATTCCATCAGGAATTTAATTAGAAAGAATGTTTTAATTAAGTTGTTTATTTTATAGTATAAATCATAGATAACAATCTACGCAATTCGACGAATAATATTTACCGGTACTGTATAGAATTTGTTTTGAGAAATTTCACGCGCGTTTTTTTTAATAAGTACCGGTATCAATTTAATAAGTTGTATTTTTGAAGGAAAAAAACCAATTTAACTTGCATGTACTGTACATGTAACTCGATAGTCAACCGGCGGCATTACGCAAATATAGTTATTAATACCGTAGCAACACGTGTAGGATTGATTTGAAATTTAATACCAGACAAAATACTATATCGGTACCGGTATATAAAAAAAATCTAATTAGAAATTCTTTTAGTTTAATTTCACTAAATTTAGAAATAAAGCATTCAACATGCAATATTTATTATTTTTAAATAAGAAAAAAAAAAAATATTTATATATATATATAGGGTGTCCCACGGAGAACACACTTTTTAAATAATTAATAAATCAGTCATTAGTAAATGAAAATGAATTTTTGTTTTTAAATTTGCATTGATTAAGCCTTCCCATTTAATAATAAAAACAATTTTTGGAATATGACTTCTACAACTGAGTCGGCACGTGTTAACGCGCAAAACAATTGCATTAATATGTATGGTAGATGCCGGCAAGTGCTACATGAAGTCGGCAAAAGCTTTAGCCGTCAAAGTGGACGCGTGAGCACGATTACACGTGCCGACTCAGTTGTAGAGGTCATATTCCAAACATTGATTTTTATTATTAAAGGGAGATGTTGTTGTATGTAAATATAAAAACATTAGTTTATTTTCATAAAAATTTGACTGATTTATTAATTTTTTCAAAAGGGCGTTTTCCGTGGACACCCTAAATAACTTATGGGCTAAATTGCTTTATAATACAGTACGATATTTCTCGGTATTAAAATTATTTGAATTTTGAATTTTATGAACAATTTTAAAGGATTATGATAGCAATATAGGCTACTTTTCTGTAATAAGTTCTAAGTTATACGCGATTTAATCTTGAAGCGTTCGATCTGAAATCAAAGTAGGCTTACACCATAACCAAAAAAAATTGATGTAAAGCAGACAGTAAAAATAATGATTTTTTTATAGGTGAATTCTTTGTGGAATTTATATTCGTAGTATTTTTTCGCTTGCGGATCAATGATTTAAATTAGATACGGTTTCTTCGGAAAAAATTAAGTACTCATATTTTTAAAATTGTGTGGGTGATGATTTGTTTAAAGCTGCAAATCTACATCTTGATATTTACAATTATTTATTAAATTTTGAATGAAAAAAGTAATTGAGTGTTGTGTGGGCTGTGAACGTATCTCTTCGTATTTTGAGAACATTAATTTAGTTGATACTGTATACTGTATCTCTAACGCTGCATGATTAATTAAGCGGTAGAATAACGGAGTATAGCATCACGTGCAAATTACATTGCTTATTACTTTTATTATTTAAAGAGACAAATAAATTAATCAACGCAATTCCGGTTTTTCTCTTTCTTTTTTTTTCTAATGTTATTATTTCGATTTTGTTTATTAAATACGGGCATTACTTATGCTATGCTGACGTGATGGGGGTCTTATCTTGTCTCGGTTAAGATTAGAAATTTTAAGGCTTTCCGCTAAATTAGTGATATTATACGCTTGCATCATTTGCATACAAACAATATTGATTTTATTTTAAGTGTAAATGCAGACGAAAAACAATTAAGTTAACTCGAACAGCAAATATTTGGCCAAAAATGCGCGTAGAAAAAAAAACATTTATAGTAATGTATTTATTTTATTTTTAAAAAATTAAGTAGGTATTACCGACATAGAACTAATTCACGATTATTTACCGTATTGTTTTGGGAATTAGATGAAACATCTTGGAATTTATGTTGAAATTTTAAAAACCGAATTTGAGATTAATATTGTTAAGATTTTTAATAATTTATAAACTTAACTATAAAAATTGATAAAAAAAATCCAGTAATTTATTTAAAAAAACTTTAAATTCGTTACATGGTCACACAACTTTTTTCCAATTTTTAGAATATTTAAACATCCTATAAATAAATCTTATTAATCAAAAAGAATCACAGAAAAGTTAAGAAAAAAAAACCATTGCACACTTTAAAAAAAAAAAAAACAGAAAAAAAAAGAATGAAAAAGCCCTTTAAGGATTAATTAAATTTCCGGATGTTCATATTATGAACAACGTGCAGGAAAGCTTTTCTTATTAGTTTCTCATTAATTCCACTAAGATTTTTTTTTTTTTGTCGAAAGTAAAGAAACTAGTGAAAATGAGTTGCTTCGGTGCGATTTTCATTTACAATACGGGCATTTAAACGATTTCATTAGAAAAGGCAGTCAAAAGTGTGCCTATACGTGCATCATGACGCACGCGTAATCTTAAGTTGAATATGAACGTTTGCATAGTCAAGATAAACGCTTGATTTTAATACGTTGAGCCCCGACAGACGGATGAATGACAAATGTCCTCCATACGGAGTGGAAAATTTATTAAACATTCAGAAAATGCCTCAACTGGCGCGTTTTCATTTCCAATTAGCAGAGCAGAATAATAGTTGAAAAGTCGATCGCGCTTGCTTTTCCCTCTTCACTCTTCAATAATTAATAGCGAAACCCGGTTGCTACGTGTACTAAGGGGTATTTTGCGTTGAGGGAATGAAATAAACAAGTTAATTACACGTCTATATGACTTGCACAAATACTTGGGGCTATTTCGTTGCGGGCAGACACGTGCAAAACGGAAGAACCTTTTAATCAAGCATCTCGTTAATTGGATAAACTGTCATACCTCCGACTTTTATCTTTTATCAACCGAGTCTCTTTATTATCGTTATTATTATTTTGATATTGCTTGAAAATAAGCACTTATGCTTAAATCAGCAAAAGAAAAAAATTGTTTAATAGGTATACTCAAAGTTAAAATTTATTTGCGAATTTTTCAGTGTTCCTTAATGGTGTCTCTTTAAAAAAAATGCCGGTAATTTATTAAGATTTTTATGTGCCGGTCCAGATATCGGTTCAATTACCGTTTGATAACTTCCGATCATGTTAAAACTGTTTTATACGGGTCAATTTGAAATTACCGGAAATCTTCAAATTTATTTATTCGTTTTATTGCGACAATTTACCGATTACGAATAACGGCGAATATTATCCTGCAAAATGAACTTCAAGAAAAATTGACAATTTAATTAATTGTATTGAAACTTCTTTAAAGTGGAAACAACACAAATTGTATGTTTAGTATCATAAAATGATTACAAAAATAATACTTTTTTTTTCTA
This sequence comes from Polydesmus angustus, assembly GCA_034698085.1. NCBI lineage: Eukaryota > Metazoa > Arthropoda > Diplopoda > Polydesmida > Polydesmidae > Polydesmus > Polydesmus angustus. The sequence goes on from JAQGAY010002351.1 coordinate 6,675, forward strand.
ACTGAAGCAATGTATACGTTATGTAATACTTTTGCTTTTCGAAGATGCCTTTTACAATATTTTATTTGTCTGCGTCTACAGTATATGTTTGATTTTAATTTATTTTTTTTAATATTTGTTTATTCTAAAAAATACTAAAAATTGAAATTCTGATATTTAATCAAACGTAATACAATGTTTGGCCTATAGCTATGATTTTCAATCAGAAAATCTTCGAATTTTCTGCTTTTTACAACCTCAAATTACTTGCGCATTGTTGATAAATTTTTAATATTAATTTTGTTCAAGGATATTTCCGCTTTAAATCATGTTTTTTTTTTTTTCATTGGAAAATAAACATGAAAACAATGAATAACTTGTGTTTATCTTAATAATGGGTTGCATTTCAATCTCTAAAATTTGGAACCTTGAAAAAAAATATAAAAAAAAATTACGAATAACAAAATATTAATACAGTATTAAAAAAAAAGTTGGGCTTTACCTTCCCATGTTTTTCAACTTCAGTTTTTTAATTTTGAAATAAACTCGGTCATTTAAATTTTATAAGGAGCTTTCCAGGCTCCATATAAATATTTGAAAATTACATATTTGCAGTAAAAAATAAATAAAGTTGAGTTAAATCGAGCATTTAATTATTTCTTATGGTTATTTACTCGTATATTTTATTTTGAAATTTTTTATAGTTAATTTATTTCTTTCGAAAGTTCGCACGATTTGATTGGAAGTTGAATCACGTTTCAAATATAACTAAAGTAAATGTAGTTTGAAATAGAAAGCAACAAATAAAATAAAAAAGTCAGCAATTCTACTCTACATAATTATAAACTAAGTAGGCTTACGCAATCGTTGTGTATGATGTTAACTTGAGCAAAAAAATAGCACAATTACAAGACTAATGTAGGTAGTAGTTAATTATTTTTTCATTGGTCGACGGTTTCTTTTAAAGTTTTTTTTACACAAGTAAAAAAAAAAAACATAACTTGTTGCTTATCAATGTATTAGAGTGCACTAAACCGTTCAATTTTCGAAAATTTATTTCACCTTAATATGTTTTTATAAGCAAAAATATCTTTTTTTTTATTTTACGAGCTTCGCATTTAATTTATGGGTTTTAATAAAGTTAAAAAAAGAAAAAAAAAATTTCGAACAAAAGTATATTATTAAAATGGAAGAAGGTCATAAAACGAAAACAAAATGTAACTTACCATTTTTTGAAGATTAGAAAAGTGAGTAATATCCACAATATGCGAACTAATTACATTTTTAATTATTCTTATTAATAAAAATTCAAACATTCGGCGATTATAACATTGAGATCGAAAATTTACTAAAACGTCGAATAAAGTTTTTTTTTAATATTTTTTTGGTCGGCAAATTAACACCCGTTAGTAGATTTTGAAATTAATTTTGAGGAAGTTTACGAGAAAGAAATAATAACAATCACTCTCGAATACTTTTTTTTACGTATGTTTACTGCTTGACGTTATAAAATGTGAATAGAACACAATCACTCTCACTCACTCTCGAGTGCTCTGCGTTCGCATCATCACGAGTTTGCGCCGATCGAACCACGCGCCGTTGTATTTATACTCTTGAACATTTTCCGAGCTTGATTCACACTACTCTTGTTTTCAATTTTCTATTTTGGCGAAGTGCGAACCAACATTATTAAAAAGTTCGATACTATTCGTGAACCTGATTACTCGCAATTAACGATAATTAACTTCGGTTCAGAATTTTAATTAGACACCATTATTTTATTGACATAAATTTTTATAAATAGTAAAAACTAAAACCTTTTCTCCTTCAACACCTTGTGTTCTACATGTGCAGTTTTAACCGAAGCAAAATGTTCTATTTTTTATGAATATACTCGTACATTTTGACTGGTGAGTATATTAATAAAATAATGTATATAAAAAAGTATCGTAATAAAATACATTAACCTCATAGAAACGTGTGGGATGTCAAAAATAATAAGACAATAATAACAAAAAATAATATCGTAATAATGACAATATTTTTAATAAATAACTTTGTCAAAGACTTATGTCACTATAACAATAGGCAAGTAGCTTGCTGGATCGTTCATTTCCTTGGTTCACTGTAGTACCAATTTGATTGATTACTGATCAATATTAAAAGTTTTTGGTATTGATTTGATTTTTAGATGTTATTTTTTTTATTTTCGTCAACAATTTTATTATTTTATTGCCGTAAGCTACAGCTCAGCTACTAGTGTATATGCGGTCGTACATTAAAATCTATTATTATTTTTGAGTCTAAAATAATAATAATAAATTAAATTAAATTACTACAATTTGTTTTTTCTATAATGCAGTATCCATTGCATTGTAACCTACACCTGATCTTAATAGCCAGCCCCCGGCAGACTATAATCAATATTATTATAGTTTGCATCAATTTCCTATTACAATAGGGATAAAATAATAGCAATTGAGTGACAATACAATATTATCTGAAAATTTTAATACAGCTGGTGTTGTTATTGGCTTTTGTCAAAGCTGTGTGTGCGGAAGTTCTATTTTGATATGCAATTGACATAACAATGCTCGAAGTATCCTATCAATCAATCATTTGTTCGATATATATTTTTTGTGAATACTAATCAAGGTAAAGACTTGTAGTGGAGTATTTTCTAGTGAGTATATTTAATAGAAAAGTAATCAATTTGTAAACTATGATGGTTTTTCGCATCTGAGTAAATTCTCACCTTTTGAAAAAGCGATATAAAACTAAGAAGTTGTTTACAGTTTAAACTTACCCAAGCGCAAATAAATTATGAAATGTTGATGTTAAGAACTAAAAAAAGTAATTATAAATGTCGTCACGTATGCACGTAGATTTTGCACTCGGTACTGCGTACTCTAATACATTAATTTAATACAGTAATTTAACGTTTTAAACGCCCACATCATGCTTTGAAATTTGTCTTAAGACTCTTTTATTTATTATTTTTTTATAAAAGAAAAAGGATAAGGTATTCCAGGGGCGGATTTAGAATTTTTTGCCCTGATCCAAATTAAATTTATTGCCAAGTGAGATACGCAGACTCCATATGAGTTGTTGTAAGCATCAGAGACAATTTGAACATAATAATTATTATGTTGGATAGAGTGTATGAAATGGACTGCGGAGAATTTGTTAAAAAATTGATTGCTGTTTTGTAGATGGTATGTTTATTATTGTGTTGTTTTTATTGTATTTGCTCCTGGTTTTGTTGAATTAATCTCTACCACCATTATTTATTTGTGTTTTTTCCCTTGATCTGTCACAGGCGACCAAACAATATAAAAAAAATCATTTTCGCCGTCCCTACAATGACCCAAAGAATATGAAATGAAAGTTATAACAAGCGCCAATTTAATTGTGAGACCCCACATATTTTTTTCGAAAATTATCGAATTTGATACTTTTTTCCGCTCGTGGCCCCCTTCGGCGAATGTGTCACCCTCCAAGAGTGGCCTTGCTAGGCCTAGTTGGATATCTGCTAATTAGCCTATACTGTACTGTAATAAGATTTTTTTTCTCGGAAATTTCAAATATTTCAACGTCTTATAGTTTTCTCGAAAGTATCGAAGTCAACAATTTTTTAGGCAATTTTATACCCCCCCCCCCCTCCCCCTTCTTGTTAACAATTGTCAAACTTTCAGTGACCCCCCTCCCCACCCTTTCTTATACTCCACTATAAAATAAATTTAAAGCGGTTTTTTTTAAAAAAAATATATTAAAAAAAATATATATTTTGGCGTCAATTTTTCTTAATCTTCTCCCCTAACCCATGTCAATAATAATCAAACTTCTTCGAAACCCCTCGAAATAATATCCCCTTAATCAACGCCTTAATCGAACTTTCAAAGGTTTTCGTTTTTCAATAATCATTTTACTCGTAAAACAGTTGAATTAATAGAAATAAGGTCATTTTTCATTATTTTTTTTTTTCTTAAGAATTTGCAAATTGGCGAACTTGTTCAAAAATGACATTGTTGACGTTAATTTATTTTGGCCTCCCCCATGTTAAAAATATTATTGCCAAATTTTTTCAAACTCCCCCCCCCCCCCCCCTTTTTT
>JAQGAY010002352.1:0-10758 GCA_034698085.1 Polydesmus angustus
AATATTTTAAAGTTAAAATATTTTTTTTTCTTCAAAAAAAAAAAAGGAGAAAAAAGGTTTTAGTAAAATACCGGCAGTCGAGACAAATATTTTTTTAATACGTTTATCAACAAACTTTTACACGTACTCGTATTAAGATTTTTAAAAGAAATAAAAAACGCGTGTGAATGCGAAAATAAGGCGAGATAAGGAAAAAGTAGATCGATTTCTATACGGATGAGATTTTTTTTTTTTCGAAGGTGCAACAACCGAGTTCAACGAAACCCTGTGACTCCACAAACATCACCGTTATTTTTCCGTGATAAATATACCGTTGTCACACTTTTTCGGCGGGTGTGTGAAACTTCGTGTTAGATTCAACCTACTCTTCATTAAGTCTAGCGTAGTGGGTAAATTCGTATTAGCAAATAAAAATCAAATGTGAAACATAAATTTTATTTAAAAGAAAAAGAAAAAAAAAAATGTTTTTTTTGTTTCTTCTTCTTCATCTTGGCGAGGATTTTGATTTCAGTAAAGTCATCGTTCTCCCTTAGCTTTCGACAAAAGTTTACCCACATTTTGGACATCCTGACCTCATTTCTTTCCTCTGATTACCTCCTCGTTTTTTTTTTTATTTTTATTTTATTTTACCGCTACACCCCCTACCTCCTTCCTATTCTGCGTTGTGGTCTATGGCCTTCGATGGGCGGAGGTGGAGAGGGTGACTGAGATTGAAGACCGGATAACATAGGTGGAGCGAGAAATGACGAATTCGCAAAAAATTACTGTTGCATCATTTTTTTTTTTTTTTGTTATTCTACTCTTTATTATGTACTTGCTGTAGCGGGGGTTATGTTTTTTTTTGTTGATTATTTTATTTATGTAGAAATTAAAATTCAACAGTTTTTGTTGTTTTACTCTTCCTGAATTTCAATGGGACGATTGAGATGCGTCGACCGTGCGTATAATGCTCAGAGTTGAACCTGAAAACATGACAGAACCAACGAACCAGAACTAATTTTTTCATATTTTTTTTATATTATTATTTATATCGACTGACCTCAATTTTTTTTAATCAACATTTTTTTTTATATCGATAACCTATTGCCAAAAAAACATTTTTTTTTTAATTTTATTTTGTCGAATGAAATTCGCGGTAAAATTCATTTTTACGCTCAACTGTTAAAGTAAATAAAATGGCGAGTTTGATAACTTTTTTTTATTATTATTATTATTTACGTGTATTATTATTACACTTTGAAAAACCAAGTAAACCGGATTCAACGCGATGATTAAACCGGTTAATTTTTCTATCAAGTATGCTCGACTTTACCTTTGACATACATTTTTTTTTTTTTTTCTCGAGCGAATTTATTCTGAAAAATCTCAAGTTTGTCACCGCCCAAGATACACGCACACTTTTCTTTCTTCACATCCTGCTCCGGTAACGGACAACGCCGTTTCCCTGTCAGCGCGGCACCCGATGGAGATAGAATCATGATGATGGCGATTTGGTTGAACCTGAATTTTTAATCAGTTCTAATTACCTCAACTTTTGTTCGCGCGTACATTTTTCTTGTTTTTTTCTCGATATAGGTTAAAAAAAAGAATAGGAAAAAAAATGGTGTTGGAGGCGGATGAAAAGGGTCTTCTTGCTTGTCCTAGAGACCCAGTTTTTATTTTGAGGGTCCCCGTACTTGGTTAGGTTCTCACCCTCTTCCTCTTTTTTTTTTTTTTTTCTCCTCTCCTTAATTCTTGTAGGCGCAGGCCTTAAACTCCGTTAACCTTTCTAGCGAACGATGATGAATGTGAGGGTCGGTCGAAGTGTGGGTGGATGGCAGAGCGTGAGGAGGAAGAGGATGAAGGGTGGGGTGGGGTAGAAACAGTTGGTTAACCTCGAAAGTATAGGTCAGAGTTCGGCAGTTGTTCCTCCGAAATATAACAGGCGGTCTATTAAGGCTTCCGGAAGTGGTGGTTGAGTTTGGGCTCAATTTGAGGAAACAGTTTTTCTTTCCTCTCGAATCAACTTTTGAATTGATAATCAAGCTGTCGTTACATTATTTTAAAGGCTTGTGCTCTCTCTCTCTCTCTCTTTCTCTCCCAACAACTTAATGTGTACATGTACAATGAATAAAACAGCTGCGTATCTCGTCTGTGCTGTTTAATGGAGGACCGTAGCTTTGAGGATTCTGCTCAACCTCGAACCAGCTGAATCTGAGAGTGAAGCTGCAACTTACCTATAATTAGCGATTTGAATATAACTTTTCGTTCGAGCGCGAATTAATTTATGTGTTTTTATTATTCTATTTTTCCATCGTACATTTACTTGAATTTTGTTGATTTAATTTGTTTAAATTTTGAACGAGAGCGAAGTTTTGCTGAAATGAACCCTCGGTTTCAATTTGATTTCTGGTGCTCATATATTATAATATACACATAATAATGTTTTTACACGTTCCTGAAAAACACGTGTAAAAAAAGTAATGATGGAATTCTGTGACATTACATAAGGGCTACCGAAAAATACATACAGTATTATCAAATTATAATTAATACTCGTACATAAATAAAGGTATGAAAAATTCCCAAAATAAGCAAAAAATATTTTGGAAATTGGTTAAAAACCCCTGTTATTTCAAAATTTCTCGTGTAAAAAGAGAATGAAATTTTATTTTGAAACCGTGTTATTTCAAAATCGTGTAAAAAAAATCCGTGTAAAAGCAGTACCGGGTGTAACTTAGAAACTCTCCCTCGCTTAACATGATGGTGTTTTGGGAACGATTTTTCCGGATTCTTTGCGGGTTATATTAGTTTCCATAATAATTTTTTTGGCTAATTTTGTCATAATACATAATAATTATTTAACTGCTAGGAAAAAGAAAAAGGATGTTTATCTTTAGCAGTATTTATTGTAATTTGATTCGATATAATATAAATGTCTACCAATAAGCTCGATTTCTTTTTAATTTTTTTTAAGATTGAAAATAACTACTGCGTTGGTCGAGGAATTCATTCCAAACTAAATTTAGCAGGTTTGCTTCTGAAAGTGAAAACTTTTTTTTTGGAAAGAATTTTTTCGTTTTTCGAGGTTATTAATCAGTCGTTGACTCTTCCCGGTTGATTTGAGCTATTTTGGTTTGTTTAGCAGTCAATCTAAATAATACAATTTGTATGAACTTGAACTTTGATGCGCGCGGCGATACACGTTTTGCTCCCTCACGTACGGGACGGGGGTCGGGGTGGTACGGTACTGTGGAAACGACGGGACGAAGGGTGTTGGGTGGCCGAAACAATTATATTTTAAGGATCGGGTGAGAAACAATCGTGATCTCTGGAAAGAGAGAGAAAAAAGGTCATTTATTGCTCGCTCGAATCGAAATTGAAAGCGAGAACGGGGATCGGTGGTGTGTTTGGCCTGGCTAATTTTATTTCACCAGATACCGTCGTGTGTAACCGTAGGAATAATGCAGCGCGCACGCGTGTGTGTGGCAATAGAAGAAGCTTATCGCCAAGGGCAACCAAACAACAACAAAAAGTTTACTTTAAAAAGTTGCAATTCCTAAACAAACTTTTATACTGTACCGGTAATTGCGACACATTTTGGAAAACAAAAGATTGTGGAGAGGGATACGCAAGATTGAGTCACTGCTTATAGGGAAAGAGGATAAATCTCTTTTTAAGGCTAAAAATAAGCTCTTTTGTGCTATTGAACTTTAGGTTTTAGAGGTCACGGGTTCAAGACAGGACTCAACTAAACGCGATTGACAAATGATTCGGTGGACAACAGCAATTTTCAAGGACAATTTTTTATGACTTTTTCTTCAACAAACAGAAATAAAATTTGTTGAAAACTAATGGAAAAAACTAAAGTTTTTTTTTTTTTTTTTAATAATTTTTTTTGTTGTTGTTGTTATCGATGAATGTTTGAAAATTGCCACCCAATTATTTACGATACATCACCAAATATAACAGCTGCACTCCCTCTATCGCAGCTCTCCTTCCAAAACTTGAGGGTTGTTGCCCTTCAGGAAGGTGGATAAGAAGGGGGGAATCTAGATCAAGAGGCAGGGGAGGGGTTAGGTGAGGTGCTGAAGGGGAAGCTTAACTTTAACCCCCTTCCATTTTTTTATGCGCATTTTTCCCGCGTTATTTACGTTGTGCCGAGCAATGACGTCAAATTTACACCTTTTGACTAATTTCTAAGCCACGTCGTAAAAAACTAATACTTTATTTACAATTACACGCTGTGCGAAAGTTTTTGCCGTTTTATTGTTTTGATCCGATCATAAATCGCTGATAAACAATTGAAATCAAAACTGCCTTTTTTTTATTTTTTTAGTATTTAATGTGATTATTACTTTTTTTTTTTTTTTTAATAAAAACAAATTGAAATTCCGGTGCAGTATAATGCGCAGCTTGAAATGCGTCGTTGCGTTGGTAAGGGAGTGACGATTTCTGAAGAAATGTTAGGTGGTAAGGGGAGTCAGGGACAATGATGTCTTTGAATGAATTTTTTTTTTCTCTCGCGTTTTTCACAACTTTTGCTATGTTGGTCAAGGTTTTGGCGTGATTACTCGCTACGTACACTTCGAAACTCTCCAAACAAAATAAATTGGTGTTGAGCAATATCCCGATTTCAAAAGAAAATTATCGGTTTGAAAAATCGGTGATATTAACTGCTGCTGTTGGCGAAGAAAGTGGAAAAACATTTTCCACTTTGGTATACTGTATTTATTGAATATTTTTGTTGTTGCTAAAAACTACAAAATTTCATATTATAGTAAGCACTTTTGCCGTACGAAATTCTTATTATTGCAAACTATTCGGTAACGTTTTCTAAACTTGTGTAGTTACCCTACTATAAGCGCCAACTTCTATTACAATGAACAAGTCCTCTGTATATTATTTTTTTTAATTTATTTTTTAAAAAAATGCGAGATAGAAATATGGTTGGTGGTTCATGTAATTTTTTTTTTTTAGGTCAAGTTTGAATTTTTTTTTCTCCAGCTTAGCAACGGTGTATTTCAATGGGAACATATACAAGGGGTTAGTAACTATGGGTGATGTTAGAGTTTCGACGAAAATCATGACCGCGTAACGCGGTCCTTTTCACGTGACTTTTCAAGTTCGGATTTCTATTTCCTCTTCTACTGTGTACAGTATTTTTTTTTTCTTTTTCTTTAACTTGTGTTGTAGCTTTTATGCGTCGTTCCTTTTTTTAATCGTGAATTATGAGGTTTAGGGTGAGTTAACTAACTTAAGAATATATTATCTAATAATAAAAGGAAAGGTAAAGTTGAGAAAAGGAGCGATAATATTCCACGTAGGGCCCATAGAATTTGTAAAGAAAAGTTTCGAGGGGGGGATAAAATAGTTTCTTCTAATTTTTAAACATTTATTTTTGGAGACATTTGTTATCTAATTCAATACTCGACATTTTATTTTTGAGAATTTTTTTTTTAGCTTGCTTTTTTTATTTATTCTTTTTTAAAGTATAGACCCGACCTTAATGGGTTCTCAGTAAAAAAATAAAAAATAAAAAGATTTTTTTTAGGTGAGGTTCACCATTTCAAGTTAGGACCAGTTTTTTTTTTTTCTTCTATTTCTAAACATCAATTTTCCATGGTTAACAACATAATACCAGTACTAAAGGAAAAACGACGATCGCGGATTGGATGAACTGATGAAAGAAAGAATAAAAATCAAGGGCGCAAACGACGTCGATCGAAATTTCGGTCGCATTTTTTTATTATTATTATTATTTTTTTTGCTGCCGTCTTTATATAAATGATAGGCTGGTAGACATCGGGATGCGAACCCGAAAACCATCATCAAAACCAAAATGGCGGAAGAAAAAATAGCAGGCGCAGGAAGCAAGGCAAGCCGGCAACAGGAAGGGTTCAATGACTTGAATCGAGCCTCGGAGACCTTGACTGTCAAACGTACTCGCTCACACATGTGTCGATCCGTTTGTGTGTGTGTGTACGTGTAGCGTGGCGTAGTAATCGTATAGTACTGTAATAATAATAGTAGTAGTAGTAGAGCTTGTTGCGCATGCGTCGGGTTTTGCTTAGCTGCTGCCCAGGGTTCATTCCCCTCCGCAACGCTATTTATCATAGAGTCAATGCCATTGCCCTTTACTTCAATGTCGACTTCACTACTCAACTTGTACGCACGTACACATAGGCATAGAACTCGAGACTCAAGGATTGAGGATATGAAAAAAAATAAGAAAAAAAAAAAAAATACTGTATATTAAGACGTGCTCGTTGAGCTAACTGGATCGTTTCCTATCTGCACGCTTTACCGAGCAAACAAACCTAACTGTTTTTTTTTTTCGTTCTTGCCGCATGTTGAGGTACAATACCGGGCATGGGTATAGTAATGGTGAGGCCAGGGCAAGGGATAATGTTGGGTACGTAGAGGTTAAAGCAAGGTCATTGTCACCTTATGTGGGAACCGGGCTTCGATCAGTTTCTCCATTTTTTTTTTTAGCGTGGGGAGGAATAAATTTTTTTTTTTAGATGTTTATATTTTTGGAACAATGTTTGGTGTTTCGTGCATCCCTATATCTGTTTTAATTATGTAAACACGTGTGAATGTTTTCTAATTTATCGGAGATGATATGTAACTGAAATGTCGAAAGATAGATAGGGTGATAATAATAATTATTAGCACGTACTTTTTAATATACAGTGCATTTTTTAATAGCTAATAGGAACGGTTAGTATTAGATCGATGACGGATGCTTTTTGTTATAATGCACTTTTATTAGATGATGAGTATTCAAGCGTTATTTGGTTTTTTATTAACGTTCGAGTAGCCTAATAACACCGCGGGATATGAATAATTTTAACGACAGGAATTGATTTGAAGATGATTGTTCATTATTCAATTTATATTTTGATGGTACTCGTTTTAAGCATCGATTTGTTCATGAACAGTAAAATTATTCACATTAAAAAAAAGTATTACATTTTTTTTTATTCGAAAACAAAAGAAAAGTAATGTACCGGTCTTAAAAAAAATTGTTTCGTTTTGATATTTTTTTTTAAATTAATACCGTATTGATACTGTATTTGAAATGTATTACGGTTAAAGTTTTTATGTTTGTGCTCCGAATTAAAATTTACATGGTCGCTCTAATTGGGATTAGCTTAGGTCATTACTTTTATCTTCTTAACATTAATCTTGTTTGTTTTTGAACAACAGACGCTGTAAGCAATAAGAAGGGGGGGAAAAATTATTTTTTTTTGTTTCAGTCTTGAACGTCTTCTTCTATGGACATTCCCCTTCTTATAAATAGCTGTTGACTAAAGACGAGACGGAGGGTTTAAATTTAAACTGCATGATTTTTTTTTATATTGGAACTTTTTAGCTAGGAATTTCAAGTGCAAGCAATTCGCTTCGTTAGATTGATAAAGCCTGTCTTCTTTTTTTTTTTTTTTTTTTTTTTGTCTCCACCCCATGCTTACTCCCTCTTTTGCGCCTCAAGTTCATAAGCGTCTTCTGTCAAAGATCTGTTCACATTTATTGCTATTCCGTTCTATCTGTTCGCTACCAACATATCCTATAGGCTATAGGTGTAGTGGTGGTGTGAACGGGCAGCACGGGCTTGCACTTCAGCATCTAATGAATCAAAGGTAAGGGGTTGGGAGGGACTCGGGTCGGTGATGGATGAGGGAAATGTCGCACGCTCGCGAGTTGCGCTTCCATCACTGAAACAACGAGATCAAAGACCTTTCATTTGCCTGTTTCACACTTGCTACATCTTCCAACAGCGCTGGCTCGTGTGGCCAAGTAGAACCGTTAATTCGGGAAACGCTCAGCTAATAACATCTTTATCGAATGAATTTGTTTTGAATAAAATATTATAAAAAAATATAAAAATTTGGAAGAATTGCCAAAAACAAAAACCATTATTTTTAAGGGAGGTAAAGCCTGGTTACAGTAAGGTAAATAAAAACTGGCATAAGAAATTTTGTAAAACTTGAAAATGCAAAGTATAATAATTATTATTGTGCACATTAAAACGCAGGTAGAGCAGTTTCGTTTATTTTAAAACTTAATGAATTCATAAAGTAGTCATACCTATCTGGCATTGCACTAAGAGACGTATTTGTAAGACATTAATTTTTCTGTAAATAAAAAAAATGTATTAATAACAGAATGTTCAAATATAGAATTCATTTTAGCTACCGGTAGTTTTCAATTCTACGAAATAGATTTTCATCTTTTAAAGTTCGATATTTATTTTGTTTATTTTATTTTTTTTCTCTCCCTTTAAATATTATTTTAAAATAACAAAAGTTCAAGAGGGGTTAACCTAGGTTGAAAAAAAAATAGCATTTCAGCTTTGATGGTAAATAGCAAATTCAGTACGGTACTCTTAAAAAGTGCAATATTCCAGAGGGACTTTCCCCTTTGTACTTCGAACTATCACCTTTTTCGAGCATCCCCCTCGCACCTTGTTGGCTTGGTCGAGTTATTCACCACTTAATCCTGGTAAAAAGAGTTATGTGCGGTCGGAGAAAGTTTTGGGTCGTTCATTTAGCGTTGAATAAACGAGGATGAGAAGGGTGAGGGAGGATGGCATGATATCTTTTGGGTTTTTAAGGGGGTGCTAAACGCAAGGATTGATTATGGTTTTATTGGAGTTTTGTTTTCGAAGAACACCGTGTAGATGAATAGAGCGATGGAATCGCAAGACACAAGGTTATTTGCACTTGAGCTCTTTTATTTTATTTTTTTTTATTATTATTATTTTGAGCTCATTCTTCCTTCCTCCGACTTGACTTGAGCTGCGAGTATTTAGTTACCAAAATATGTGAAAGAAAAAGGGCGACGACAACATTAGCCTTGCCTGGTCGTTGATACCGCTAGGCAGCGCGCTGTGTAAACTTCTCTTAATATATTTATTAATATTAATCTACACGCATCGAATCCCCATCGAACGCCAGTTGAGGGGCGAATCTGTTTTGTTATTTTTTAAAAAAATAAAAAAAAATAGTTAATGAAAAAAAGAACACAAAATACAGTAATGAAGAACGTCGAGGGAGGGAGCATCAATAAACGCAGGTGGTTAATTAAAGAGAGGCTTTATTATTCACGGGGAAACGTGACCAACAAGAAGAACAAATACAATTTATTAAATAATTATTATTGATCAATTCTCAACGCTTTATAGGTACACATACACACAAGCAAATCAAATTTAGCACTTTGCAACATTTTTAGTTATGAGGGGGGGGGGGGGGAAATGATATGCGCAACGAAAATTTATTGAAATTTCTGGAGCTTTTTGAGCACAAGAATTTAAAAAAGTCAATCAGGGTCTAATATTTCCTCAAAAATGCAAAGCTGTGCCTTACTCATTTGTTTCGGTTTATTTTGTTAAATATTTTTCGCTCAATATTTGTGAAATTTATATTTTGCTACAGTTTGTAACCATCTACCATGCAATGCTACAGTATTTTGTGATTTTGAAAACGATGTTATGACGTGATATTCACTACGAATTATTATAGGACGTCATCATTATGACGAAATATAATTTAATGACTTTTTTTTCTTCTTTTTTGACTTCTGTGTGATTTTGATCTTAAGTATTAAAGGAAGAGATACACTAATTAGATACATGCACTGTAAATTATTGCACAAAAAAAAGAGAGGAATCAATTGACGTCATAAGTATCCCTCAATGTAGGCCTACTTGGCCATGTTAGATTGTAAATAAAACTTTTATGCGCCATAATTATTATGAATAATAGTTTGTTTATAATAAAATATTGATGGTGCATAAAGATGACAGTAGGCCTACACTGCACGATTAAAACCAGTGAAAATCTTGAGAGTGTCTAACATGAAAGGAATATCGCACCATCTCGTGGAGAAGGTCATGGTATTGCTCAACCTTCCTGAGCTGGGATGACGGAAGATTATGTAAGCCGCTCTTACGTCATCAATCTCCCTAAAAGAAGTGCGAATGTAACAGTAGCTTTTTTATTATTACACTTTAAAAAAAAACTTTTTAAAAATGGAAACCGGTTTGTTATGGTGATCAGTTTAGTGAGAGGTAGGCAATATAATAGATGCACTAATAAAAGTTAGGGGAGGGGGTATTTTTTGTAGTGAGCAGGGATTGGGAGTAGACCAGTGGGTAGACCGGTCTCTCTCCTCTTCCATAGGTAAGAGAATTTTTCCTCCTTAAACAATTTAATCCTTGAGTGGTGCCACCTCGCGAGTAACGTTTTTTTTTTTTTTTACTAACCTACAAAAATACGGGTGGATGATTACGTTCTTTGTAGTTTGAGAAGAGAGTAAGTTACTACATGAGTGACCGGTCACCAAGTCAGTAGTACTCGTTCGACCGGTTTTCGCTCTCTCACTCGCACACACCAACAATTACACGTACATTATTATTGTTGTGTATACGAGGAAGTTGCCGCGTGTGTATGCATGCAGGCGAGTGCAACACCCTCTACCGTTAGATTAGCATGACATTCTCCCTTCCTTTTAACAACTTTTTTTTAGTTAAACCGGTTAAATTAAATAAGAGAGAGAGAGAGAGAGCAGGGGTGGTGAAAAGAGTTATTTTTATAACGGGACGTTCGAATGGTGATATACAAAAATCGTTGTTGTTGAATGGTACCCCCGCTACCGCGCATGCGTCGAGTATTTCCTCGCCGTTGCTACGTTACATTGACATTAAAATGAAAAAGTAGTTCAACGTCGGTCGTTCACCTCCATTCACCCTCTCCGCCTCCTCTCTCTCTCTCT
>JAQGAY010002353.1:0-10756 GCA_034698085.1 Polydesmus angustus
CTTTTTGCTTCTCATTCCGCCGCTAGGGCGATCACAGTGATGGCGACCGGAGGCATTGGAGGAGTTCACTTTGATGGGCAAAATAATAAGTCCCAATTTTATTTTATTTAGAAAATTAATTTGAACTTTTAGAATTTAGAGCCAATCATTTAAATTCAAATGTGTTTCGGATAAACCCTACTAGAATTAATTAATTTAATCATGAGCATCTGTAGTTAAGTTTTATAGGATTAGTGCATTAACAAGATAAATAATTGATAATAATAGTGCATTCAAAACATTATAGTTTCTCACCCAACTTTACCAATGGTTATACAGTATAAAATTAAAATTACAAAAACTTGCATAAGCAGCATTTAACAATTCCGTAGTTAAAAACTTAAAATTAAGTCACCCATATTTTGCAATGTAGGCCCATTTGCATTTTACCAAAATTGAAAAAAGAAATAAAATCAAAGCAATAAATTCTGCATAAAAATCCTTTTTTTTTTTGCTAAAATGTATAATAATAAATGATCAAATTATTTTCAGATAGTTTAAAAAAGTAGCCCATTTTTTTTTAAAAAAAACAGAATGCATAAGATTTAGCGAGCATTATAATGCCAACTGTTTATAAATAATTTTAGAAATCTAAATTAATATTATTAAAAATATTGCAGTAAGCTATCAAAAGCATAAATTCAAAATGAAGTTTAAAAAAGGTTTTTGTAGCCATTTGAAATTATCATAAAATTGGCCTTAAATTAAGTTATTTTTATAGTTAATAAAAATTATAATTATTTTAAATAAACAGGTATGGATGTTAGTGCTGATTTAGTAGAGATTGGCAGAACGCCAATGGCAATTGTTTCCTCTGGAATTAAATCTATTTTGGACCTAGATAGAACGTTAGAATACATGGTAAAAATCATACTTGAATAAATAAATTTAAAAAAACCCAATTAGATAAATGAGCTAAATTTACTTTTCATGAAACAGGAGACTTTGGGGATAGGGTTGGCCAGTTTTAACAATTCTAAACATTTACCAGGATTTTTTAGTGAAAAAAGTGGCCGAATGGCTCCCTTCGATGTCAGTTCAGCGTTAGAAGCGGCTCATGTTTTAAGTAGGCTTTAAAAAGCAAAAAAAAAAAAAAAAAATTAACAAAAAACAAAAAAAAAAAAATGACGAAATTATTTTATTTATCAAGACAATTGGCTTAATTTAAAATTAACTGCTGGACTTTTATTTGCTGTCCCAGTTCCTAAAGAGCACTCGATAGATGAAGAACTAATCAAAAATATAATCAAAGAAGCTAATGACAAAGCCAGGTATAGTTTTCATTAAAAATTATTTCCCTTCACCAGTAAATTTAATTGCTCTTAATTTCGCCATTAACTTGTAGAGAAACTGGATTAATTGGCCAAGATGTGACGCCTTTTCTATTGGATCGCATAGTTACGAAAACATCTAAAAAGTCATTAAGAACCAGTAAGTTAATTAAATATAAAAATCAAACCGAACAAAAATATTATTGAATCTTCGACTTATCTGAAATATATTATGATGTCTGAAAATGTTTTCGGCTTCTATAACATTAATACTACGAGTAGCCTACATGTGTCGATTGCGATTTGATTTGTGATTATATTTAATAAATTTTTGAATTAATTACCAGATGTTGCATTGGTGGAAAATAATGCCAAAATTGCCGCTCGAATTGCAGTTGAGCATTGTCGGATACAAAGCAATACGAGATGTCAAAGTCAAAGTGCCAATTCCTCAAACTCTTCCTCATTTTTCATTAAATCGGATATTAATAGCACTCGCAATTGTCTCAATTCCCCTGTAAGAAATAATTAATTATTAAGTTTTATTATTGTAATTAACCTAAAAACAAATTCAATTAACTTATCTTGCGTTTGTTTTCCACACATTCAGGTTGTGATTGGAGGATCAAATGTTGATTTTCTCGCTAAGATGATTCACGACGACGTTCAGGTAGGACTTCTTTTATTTCTATTTTTCATAGCGCGTAATAAATTAAATATAAAGTTACATTTTCTATTAACATTTATTTTGAAAACCAGTGACTTATAGATAAATCTGTCGCTTTTTCGAGATCTCGCTTTTAAAGATTATGAAGGCGTACAATTGAGCAAGTTTTTCTCTAACAGATTTCCATAGGGGAATCATAGTTACGGTGTTATAAAAATAATGTTACGGTTTACGGACTTCCAGAGTTTCAAAGAGGAGGAAGAACTGACATAATATTGTATTATATATTTTTTTAACGTAAATTATTATTATGCATGTAATATAAACTTAGTGTTAGTCTTAAAAACATAATTCTTGATTTATTAATGCCCAAAATATGCAAGGTCTAAGGTCAAGTTTTTCAATGGGCTACGCCGTTATCGCACTTTAAAAACACCAAATAATGGTGACAGCCTCTTTCAAAAAATGAGCACTATGCTTGTTTAAGAAACCTGCACCATTATAGGCACAAATAAAAATGGTGTCTAAAGGTACATAACGAATTTAAAAACTGATAAAATAATTATCTTATGGTAGAAAATATTTTTATAAAAGACAAACTATTAAAAAAGTTCAAAACAACTAACCCATGGGCATGTTATAATCAACTTCAAAAGGGAACTGAACTGCGATATTTATTTTTATCTCAAATCTTAATACTGTACAGTACATGTAAGTTAAAAACACCAAAACTAGGAATTTGAAATACTGTATTTCGAAGTTACCATCTCAACTCATACGAGTATAATTACGAGTATTATTTTAATCACAATATTTATGTTTTTGAGACCCTTTGAATTAAAAAATTTGAAGCCTAAAATTAAACCCACAATAATAATATTTAAAACCAATTTTAAAATACTGTACACGTAAAGTAATTGGTAACGTTACCTTATTTTTTATGTGATTCGTCACGACTAAAAGGCTTATTGTACAAGTTATTTCAAACCCTATTACTTTTCTTCTCGAACTGCGATTGGCTTTAAATAAATTTAAAATTGCAGTTTGATCAAGCTTTAATCAAAGTCCAATACTGAATATTGATTTGTGAAAAAGCAACTGAAAGTATAAGTCAATCCAAATATAAATTTCCAATTTTATAATGATTTATTATTTTTTTTACAAAGAATAGGGAATTTAATTTATATTATATAAATTTCGTCAACGTGTTGATAAATAACAATTGCGCAATAATATTATGTAATTAAGCACTATTCGATCGAGTTCATGTCATTACAATTTGCAAAACAATTGATAGCTAAGCTTTATCTACAGTACTTTCAAATCATAATTTCAAATTATGCGCACGTATTTTAGGAATATTAGCAAGTCATTTAAATGATTTCATGATTGAATACTTAATTATCACGCAACGTATGCGAGTTACTTACATAAATTATCTGAAAGCTAATAAATAAACATTGAAACTTTTTCTTTTTCTCTAAAAACTTAATTTTTTTTTTTTTGAGTAATTATACCGGTATTTAAAGCTACGATATACTTTTATAACACAATATGCAATACAAGTAATTTCATTTTATAAAATACAGCAGCTCCGAATTATATTATGATAAATATTATAGATTTTGATTTTTAAAGCAATAATAAAGTTAGCAATTTCTCGCAAATCGTTAATTTTATGAATGAACTCTATATTTTATTCTATTACAAAAAGTTCATTTTATGTCAATCAATATAATATAGCTTTAGAATTTACGTTTTAAATATTTCAAAATTTGTAAATAAAAGCATATAGTAGCACAATATGATTATTTTTTTACAAAATTGCGAACTAAATTTTAAGGTAGAAACTTATGTAGAACAGAAGTTCCATACTCTGGTAACACTCGTTCGTTTATTGAAAAATACGTTACAACAATAAAAGCACAATTTTGGCATTATTTTGCAGTAATTATTTAATGTGGAAAAGTAAAAAACGCTATTTATTCGTCTATGGTCTATATTAAATGATGCAATACATTAATTGTTTTCCTAAAATATCTTTTTTTTTGGAAAAAAGTTATTGTTGAATAATTTTTGTTAATAATATTTTCATAAAAGCTTAATTTCAATGCAATAAAACTTGTAAAAATATTTTAGATTTGTACATTCAAAATAACAAGTTAACCGGAAGAGCGTCTAATCTCGTTTCCATCAAATAATGCACATGCATGCGCGTGCATGTATTAAACGGTGTTGCCAGAGTTGGACGTTGAAACTTTTAAATCTGTTCTGCGAACCCATTATTTTCTTTAGATAATAAAAGCGTAATCCATGTAGTTTAAGCCACAAATAAAACTAAGTCAAAATAAATTTTTCTTTAAAGTAACGATAAGTAATAGTATAATGTAGTTCAATAATATTAAATTAATGCAATTATAAAAAAAATGAAATATGCTGAACGTAAATGATGACCGTATATGTACATTTTATATGAATTATTTTTGTATATATTACAGAACAACGTTCTAAATCTACTTATTCGTAAATTTTGCTTTCTACATAAGGCTTTCGCAATATTGAATTTTCAACAAACATTAATCGTTTCTAAGTAAAATCACCTTTTTTTAGGATATATTGTATATAACATTCCTAACAAATTTGAGACCCTTTGTGACATTTTCTATTAAAATCAACAATGTTCTTAATACACATTCACTTATATGTATCACATTTGAACTTTATCGTTGAAAGTTTGGAAAACTTGGTAAAGCTCTTAAACTTCTCTTTGATGAGACAATGTTACATAATATGTTTTCTCAAGAAAGGAGAAACAATCCATAATAATATGAAAGTTCAAACCGAACAAAATGATGCTAAAAAATCTGTTTGATCTTCATTTATCTAATCTGCACTTAGAAATGAAATGAGCCAATTTTTTTCAACTTACGAGTTTGTTGACATAATTTCGATAAATTGTAAAATTCTGTCGACGGTAAATTTTAATGAAATACACAGATATTTTTATTTACATCGGTCTGATCTTATTTTAGAGAAAATGAGCGTGCTTAAGTTAGAATAAAATTAATTAGCGTTATCTTTGTTGATTTAATACTGATGTCAACATAATTTTTATTTAAGTGTACACAAATCTTCACTTATTTTGATCTAATTTTTACTAAAGTGTGTAGGCTATACTGTAGGCCTACTTCACTTGGCCTTAAGTTGGCTTATCTTCACTTGCGTATTTTTAACTTAAAACTGATATAATATTTGAAAAAGTTCGAGTATAATCTAAATTATGGCGGTACTTAGCAGAATTATAAACGATTTTAAGTAAATTAGATGCAACACCATCGATGAGTAGCACAATGTCAACAAAAGCAAAGTTATGTTTGTTTTTTCTTTAAAAAAATTGCTCACTTAAAACCTAAGTGTAGCCTACTATAGTTTTTCACACAAGATAACTTTGTTCGGTTTCAATTTTCATATTTATAACGCTTTACAGTATACTAAAAGTTTTAGTTATGTAGTTTGCCCGCCATTCGGTGTTAATTCTGTCATTTCCAATTCATTGTTATTCCCATTTCTTTTCTTTATCTTGGCTTTGACTTTTTTCTTATCGAAACTGAAAAAAAAGGATTTTTTTCGAATGGGGCACCTACCGTATGCGTAATCAGGCATGAGACGGTGTTTGGGGTGCATAACGGGAGCGTGAAGACCAAGAGCAATGAGTTCAGGAAAGGCAGACATATCTCCTTGAAGAACTTTAATTTTCTGCACCATTTCTCGAATTTCGTAACGCAAAATTCCTAAAAAACAAACCTTGAGAAAGGCCATTACGCAATACCCGAGCACAAAAAGAACATGAGTACAATGTTTGAGCCAATCGAGAATCAAAATCGAGCATCCGGCTCTTCTTTTTGGCCTATGAATATCGGAAAACGATAGCTCGTCGTCCATAAAGTCGATATTAATAGTAGTGGGCACAGTCGCTGTCCACACCGTAGCGTTAATAACGCTGGCGTTGAACTCGCCACTATCACTCAAGTCCGAATTGGTTAAGGAAGGTGACCAACAGCTGGAAGGTAAACGATGATCAATATTTTGAACTGAAATCCACCACTTACTTTCGTTAAAATCCATTGGACCTCGCACTCCGCAGCAACGTAAATCCTTTTGCAAATTATTCCAAGCGGCGGTGAAACGCGCTTCGTGACCGTAGTCCGACTGAAGACGATTGAGAAGGTCAACGGGTAAATGACGAGTCAAGTGACCGAATAAAAAGATCCAAGCCACACCGACCACCACATCACCTATCAAAACGAGGAGTAAAACTGCCCAGTATAAATTGAGCCAACGTTCATTGAGTCGGACTGCGCCGTAACAACCGATGGCGGGAAGAAGGCCACCTTGAACCACCAGCGTTATATAAGCGTACATAAATGTTGGGTGATGCATGGGTAAATTGACCATCTGAGTACGAGGATCACTCAGCATTGTACCGGCCACCAAGGTGAAAGTGACCATCCCGAGGAAAAGGACCACGTTGCACAGATAGATCCACAAACGATAATACCTCATATCTTTACTAAAGAGCAGCATGAGGGTCGAGGTGCCCCCTCACTCCCTGCCCTTTGGTCAGCAATGCTGAAGAGGAGGAGGAGGGGGACTTCCAAAGCGGCGGTGTAAAGATAGATCACAGCTTCTAGTTCATCTCTCCTCATAAATGGAACATTTTCACAAGACTCTAGACGTTTATTATTAATAGAAATGGCGTGTAAATTACAAATTAATAGAATAATAATTAATGTATGGGATCGCATGTCGGGAAAAAATTAAGTACAATTTTACATGCAATTATTTTCTTTCTTTTTAAATTGACAAATGACATTTTGCATGGCATTCTATGCCTCAGATATTTTTTTATGCAACTTATCAAATGCCGTACGCGTATTGGTGATTCACTCAGAAAATGCAATGTCTAGTAAAACTAAACTAGCTACTCGTATTTGCATTTATAGATCAAAACAATTATTTAGATAAAAATTACATTGAATGGGTTTTGTCAATTAGAATAATAATAATTGATAACGCTAATGTAGCCCCGTAATTAAATTTAAAAATAATGGAGAAATTAACTTTTTAATAATTTTCTTTGATTTTCCCCAAAGCTACTATAAGTATTTTTGAAAGTTTAAGCAACTGTGAGTAACATAATCCCTTTAAAAAACAGATTAAATTCATACACTTGAAAAGTTTTAAGAGTAATTTTACTGAAGTTCAGATTTCATAATAACATTATGCATTTTACAGATTACATAATGAAATATTTCTATAGAAATGCAAAAATATTATGGCAGATCTCTAAATGTTAAAATTTAATCATACTGTAAATACAGTATATTTCCGTACATAAATTGTATATAGAATTTTTTTTTTTTGTTGTTTTATTGAAAAATGACCTAAGAAATAACTAAATTTAGTCTTTTGAATTATAAGGCTCTAGTAATCAAGAGTTTTACTGTACTTGAAAAACAATAATATTGCATGTAAAGTTTTTATTACCATTTTCTCGACAAACAAGCTCATACTCTATACCAAATCAGATTCTTACTTTTAAACAGTAGTTCATATTTTTCAAAGTCTTCTAATTTGCGATGCGAGATCCACTCTGTCGCGGACTTGGACATTTTCTTAAATCGGTGACGATGATACACGCTATCCAAACCGATTCCATGAAAAAAAAAACAACGTGTGACTAGAGGAAGTCGAAATAGCGTTGAGCAAAGTTTAAATCATTAACAGAAGCTGAAGCAATCGTATCGTAAATTCTGTAAAAAATAAACAAACGCAATAGATTCACTATAAATAAAATATAAACATGTTCACATTTAAAAACAAAATAAAAAAGAAGACATGCGAATTTAGTAAACATTCTTTCAAGGTTTTGCAAGACAACAGGCAAAGGCTGCTTCAGCCGATAAACTTGATCCACATCTGTCTACTTTTTCCAATCTCAACCGTTGGCCTTGCCATTTTGTTGACTCTGCTAAATTTAACTCTATCCCTCCATTTTATTAATACTTGTACACGTATAAACACACTCATTTTCGCAAAATTGCGCGTTTTCTATTGAAAAGTAATCGATATACAATCTGATAAATATAGCAAAATAGCGGCGCATAATGAGTCTGAGAGATATATGGGTATTTGTTTTCGTTGCCCTGACCTTTACGATAAAATTATGCTTTATATGCACAAGGACCCAAAATATACTGAATAAGAAATCTGATAAGTAACATCGAAAACTTTTATTCGAGTATAACAAAAAATAGGGAAGCAAGTGATACATCTGGGCAAAATCTCAGCTAAAATTTGATTTAAATTGAGAGTTATTTCATTAAATATAAAGATAAGCTACAGTTAGTTTCATTAAATATGACGTAGGTTATTTTTGTAAATTTAGAATTACCAGTATTTAAGAAAATATTGAAATGGCCCACAAAATTAAAAATAAATTTGGTTTATTTGAAATTAATCGCAAATTGAGAATTAATTCCTTATAACCTGAACGTTAGCTCATTAAATTGAAAATTGTTGTTTCAAATATTTGCTCATGTAATTAATTCATAATATTTACTCAATTGAGTCAATTTAATCAAATGTTTTTGAATTTAAACTAAGACAGCCATTAGTATAAATAGTTTGTTTTTACCTAAAACGATTGCCAGTACAGTACTGTATTTTAATTTTCAAAAGGAAAAAAAAATAACCTAGTTATAATACGCAAAAATAAATTTGTTTTGCGCGTTCAATTTAAAAAAAAGTTTATTCTTTGCATGAGAGAAAATGCGTCATAAAATGTGTTTCATCATCAATTTGACACGCGAAACGAACACAAACACTCTCAGATGTTGTTCCAATGTTGATTTAAGCTATTTTCGAAGCTACCTTTAATCTTAATGATCGTACGGAAGGTCCCACCTTCCTTATTACAATGCAAATAGAAGCCACAAAATATCAAAATGCCTCCAATTACATTATTAAAAATTCAACGCATCCGCCAAATAACGTCTTCAAAACGAAGGCTACACTATTATGATTGCTATTGATCGCAAATATACAGTACACACAGTATGCAGCTGTTATAATAAGGTGCACTTTTACGAAGAGTATAAGAACGCGTTTTAAGGGTGTACGAGCGCAAAAAGAACCAACCACTCCCACTTTATAGCGTTAATAGAAATGCTAATTGACTAACACAAATAGACATCGTAACAGTATTGCTAGGAGTTCGGCTCAGTCTGAAAATTCTATCATGTTAGTTAGGGTGATGCACTAATGTTAAGAATAAAATTAAGTACCGGTATGGTAAAATCTATCTTAAGCGGAATCGTGTTATTTCCCAGCTACTTTGTCAGTTTTTACAAATTGTTTACTGAAAAAATGATAATACACAAGTAGATCTACTGAAACCCTTAAAATATTTTTAATAATAATAATTGTCTACGTCATTTTACGATTTTCATCTGACTCACTCTGTAAAAACATTAAAATACAGTGTAAGCGACGCAAAACACAAAAATTATTAAAAATTAAACTGTATTTTGCAAATTATATCAAGAGCACGGTGCTGTAATAGATTTTAATTCGGTGATGATTTTTTAGTGCAATTGAATATGGGTTACTCACATATTATGATTGGGATCAGCTGTTTGGCTGTGTTGAAAAAAAATTTTAGAAAATTGATAAATCGGAAATTATAATATACTGTATTTGTTACATTCCCTAAAGTTCACTTAAAAATATTTTTGGCATCCGCTTTAAGCAGAAATATAATAGCTTTGATGCTCAAAATACACCCATTTCCGAATTAAACAAGTTTTCCACCTTGACGGAGCCAATTTCATGTACCTGTGTTTTAATATTGCGTTCCCAACTTTTTCGCCAATTAGCAAGTTTTCGCCTTATAGCCTTAAACTTGCTGTACATTACTGTACTTGGTCATTTTAACTTTATAAACGAATATTTTTTATTACTGTATAATTATTAGAGGGTAAAATGCACAATAAATGCATGCAATAATTACAGACGATGAAACTTTATGAGGGGAAAACAATAGCTCATTTTATCAATTACACGGACAGTATTTGCTAACTTCCGAACATAATTTTATAAAAAAAATAATTTTTTTTTATAAATATGCATGAACTAAATTTGGGGATTTTTAATTTTTAATCAAATTGGAAGAAAAAAAATTATATTAAAAAATAATGTAAAAATTGATACTTCGCTATCTGAAATTAAATAAACGAAGGGGGAAAAAAGACATATTTCACTGTTGGTAATACACTTAGCGAATAGTGAAACGTTACGCGCTACATTATGAAATTTGCTTTTTGACAACATAAATGTCAAGCAACTCAGAAGAATAACATTATCACGTTAACATGCGAAACAAGTGACAACATTGACACTTTTGCGATAATTCCTCGACGAAACACATACCGAAATTCGTGTCAAACTGACATTTACAAATCTTATTTTAACTGCATTAGAAAACAATATCAACTCGCAAAAAAAAAAAATAATAAAAACTAAAACAAAAACCCATCAATCACATTAAACTACTGTAGCCTACTTAAAATCAGTCACTAGAGTTTTACATAAATGTAAAACGATAATCTGATAATTAACTTTAAAGAAACCCCCTTACTTAAAACAGCAACAAAAAAAAACCGTTTGACCCGTTTTTTTTAAATTAACGTTAGGCTAGTCGTGCAAGCACAATAATTAA
>JAQGAY010002354.1:0-10746 GCA_034698085.1 Polydesmus angustus
AAAAACTCTAATGAATAGCTATTTAACTAGTGGAATTTAGTACAGTACCGGTACTTAAGATTTTTCTTCACGCGTTTGTTTACACTTTTTTTTCTTCTCCCGGTTCGTTTTGGTTGTCTGTTTGCGATTGTCATTAATTTATTAAAAGTGATCACGTGACGAGGAAGTATTAGTTGGTTACATCATCATTTCCTCGTCTCGTTCTAACCGTTAAGATATATTTGAACGTCAGAGGAATTTAGGAAACGAATTATTTTAGGAAATACGTTTTTCTAACTTCCCAATTAGTCGTTTTAAAAATGGAAGTCGTAAAAGTTGCATTTTTCTTGTGATCAGCTGGAATTTTCAGCATCTATTTAGTAGAATTTACGAACAAATACATTCCGTTTATTTACAAAAAAATAAAAACCAGAATTCTTTTTTTTTTTCTTTTTACTTTTTATTCGGTATTTTTAATGGTCGAACGAGTGTTTTCTTCCGGGAATTATTTAGTTTTTTTGCTACTGCCGAATAATTTCTATCATTAGTAGTTGTAACGCACAATCAATAGCAAGAAAAATGACCGACTTTACAAGCAGTTAATTTGTAATTATTTTTGTTAATGAAAACATGTAAAATTCTGACGATTAGAAAAACATGAAAACTTTAACTGATTAATAATAATAATATTACCATAACTTTCTCGAGATAGAAAAAAAAAGGAAAACGAATTTTGTCGATTATTTTATGACGTCGTTTGCGCTAATGACAAGTAATAGTCGGTTTGAAGTGACCCGATTCAAGGATTAGGCACGTGTTGGCGGTTAAAACGTGACCCCGTGTTGAGTCCCTCGAGTCTTCGTCAAAATAATTGCTTTCTTCGGCGACAGTCACCACGTTGCAATGGCTTAAGTCGGCATCAGGTGCGACCGTGCGTTCAAGTATTGGCTCTAGGGACAGCAAATCTTTTACTGTAGCCGTTAGTTTCACCGCACAAATTGAATTCCTTTATTTTTAAAAATTAAAAAAAACCCATATTCGTGTAATTAAACGCTGCGCGCTTTAAAACACGTTTATTTAATCACAAGAAAGGACTAGATGGAGCCAGACGTTACTGAGCTTAGTAAATCCCAGGTACACGTCCAACAGATTGCATTCTATAATAATATCCCTCTATTTCTTTTTTTTTTTGTTTCTTCTTTCCCTCTGTATTCGCGAATTTCCTTTAATACGTCAAAGACTAATTTCCTGGATTTTCGCCGCCGTCGCATCCGGTACCTGAGTCCGTCATGTGGTCAGAGATTGTTAACGATTTATGGCGCGAGACTTCCTTCCGAGGACTCATTACCAGGGTCTATCACCTTAGCCCCTTTCTACTCCCCCCGATTTAACTACCCCCTGCTACGTTACAAAAATAAATTGCACTGACCATATGGCTGCACACACAGTCTTTAACTGACCAACCTCGGTAAATAATTCGAAAATTATACAAATAAATAGACTCGGACCGCCTCCAACTCTCCCCCTTACCTTACGCACTCTTACTCCTCGTCTTTACGGCGATCATAAATAATCAATTAGATTTTGGGCGGGAAACAGTTGGAGAATAAGGCGGATTAAATAATGGTTTGGGGGCGAATCCTTCCAGGCTATTCCTTACCTTCACTTCCTTTGTCGAACGACATCTTGTATTCTGGCATTGGCGTATTAACGGAAGTTGGATATTAACCGTTAGATTAATCTCCCTCCCAAAAAAAATTATTAAAAAAAAAAATTGAAAATAATAACTTATTATTTAATGTAATAGTATAAAACCTTTGCGTAGTAGATTAAATTTATTCAAAATATGGTGTGATGTTACAACCGTTCTTATCGATTGAGTTTTAACTCCAGTGTCAGTATCAAGTAGCAACATTACACTGTACCGGTATATAAATAAAAAAATGATTTTATCAATTGATTGCGCTTTGAATCCAGTCCAAGAAAATGTGCATTCATTTATTTATATTATATAGCATACTGCGTGTATTTAAAAATGCGTATACGGTATAATTATTTTATTTGTCATTTGGAGATGTTCTAAGTAATGTTATCGAATTCGCGTGCAGTAGGTAACTCGGAACAGCCTCAACTTAATTTTTGGTACAGTACTTAATTTTCGATTTGCGCAAAAATATTCCTTCAAAATTTACTTTGAGTTCGATTTGATAATAAAAATCTGTAAAAATTTGATAGTAAATCTGCTTAGGGTATTATTCCATTTATTTGGGATGGTGATTGGTGCGAGAAGGTATGCACATACCAATCTCCTGTATACACCATAATAATGTTGAGATTAAGCGAAGAATGAAGAGTTTACTATCTTTTTAAAATATACAGTAAAATATTAAAAAAACAAAGTATTAATTAAAATTAATTACCCTTTTATAATTTTTTTTTTAGTGTAATTGCTTAAAACCAAAGTAATTACACAATATTTTGTGTACTCAAACCGAAAATACACTTTTAAGAAATTTTTCGGAAAACTGAATAATTAACTCGTTATACAGGCGTTCGTTATTCGTGTTTTAAATTAGTGTTTTGAGCTGTAAAGATTTTATCTATTTTTTTTTTCTTTTTTGTTAATTAAATATGAAAGATAATTAGCAGTAGTAGTCATATCTAAAATATTTTAACGACTCGCTCGGTTTACGATAACTACTCGACCGAGTGGAGGGGAGAAGAGAGATTTTTATAATACTTTTGTACGCAAACAGATGGGCAAGTGCAATCGGTTTTTTTCCTTCCTTTTCTTCAACTTTTGACCGAGTTGCTAACTTTTATACACTATGTAATTGAGCATCATTTTTATTCTGGCATTCATTGTTTCTTGAATAGAAATGGCAGATCTCGATGTAAATGCGACGATGCACTTGTATTCGCAAAAATTATTCCCGTATAATTATGGTTTTTATTGTTTGGTTAAATATTATGATCAAAGTAATAGATTAAACGTTGTAAACGTATATTTAGCAGCGCGACAGCTGCGCGCAGGACAAATTTGGCTGCGAGCAAAACGCGATGCGCATGCGTTGCTTAATCATTTAACACGGGCAAAAATTTTGCCATTGCGATAAAAAGTTGCTGCTGCTGATGATGATGCAGCTGCCGCCGCATGATAATTTATTTTATGCAGATGAAGCAGACGAAAACAAAAGTAAAGGAGGATTGATGAGAGGAAAAAAAAAAAACTACAATACGCAACTTAACTGATTAGTAAACACATATTTAAAATATGACTGCAAATTAATTAGTCGCAAATATTCTCATTAATTATCGTGTTTTGCGCGGGAGGGATCCCTATTCCCTCCATCCTAGGCATTGTATTGTAGCTGGGAATTGAGTCATCAACTCTTTTAGTAGGAAAATGACGTAACTGTTGGGGCTGTTTGTATTACGCACTAATTAACAATAGCGGGAACTATAACACTGATTAAGTCGGTGGTGTTGCTCGTTGACTAATGGCGCGCGCTTCTCTTCACCTGCTTTCGATTGATATACGGTGACGTAAAACGAAGAACACTGCGTTATAATTAGCTGCGTATCACTTCATCATTTATTTATCGTCGGAGCCAGGAATTATAAATTAAACGGCGAGGAATTACAGGGTGGCCAAAAAATTATTAGCGTTTATTATTACTGTTTTTGAGCGAGTGCTTGTCTGTTTCCGGTATCAAACGTGCTTGAATCGTTCGGTTACAGGTGCCGCTTTCGTGCGTATTACGTACATGAATGACATTTTGACAGTAAAAGTTTCTTTTTAAAAATATTTAAGTTCGAAACAGTGGTTGAACTAAGCAGTTTTCTAATTTGAAGGTTGAGTTCACAAATTTAATTACCGTGTACAAGGAAGAATGCGCTTTTTTTTAATTATTTAAGTTTTTGAAGGATTTTATTGTTTTTTCCCTCCATTTTTAGCGTTTTTTTGTAACTTTTATTTATGGTAATTTTTATAGTTTTGTAAATTTTTTGAGATTTGTCGAGTGCTTTCTCCATCTTGAATTTCAATTTTTGAAAATACAGTAATAGTGCGTTTTTTCTGTTTTTTTTTTTTTTTTTGAAAACTTCTTTTATTGAAAATATAATTTGGATAAGCTTGGAATCACTCAACTACTCCGTATTAAATTTTAATTTAATTAGATAATTATTATTTTTATTAAATATTTGAGCTAGTTTAATTGTAATTCTCAACAGTCGATTGATTTTTAATTTTTTTATTTTTACAATTAAAAATTGTTCTTATTTAGACATTTTATTGGGTACGCTGTAGGACTATTAAATTAATTTTTTTCTCCCTACCCAATAAGAAAATTCGAGCATTTCTATTCACTAATGATTAATTTGCATACTTTTATAAAAATAAATAAAAAAAAATGTAAATGCGATCTTACGATTTTGTTCTTATCTGCGTAACTATTTTTTTTTCTTCCCTCATTATTCGTCTCAAATGATTCGAACATCCGACCAAAATGTTGCTCGACTAATACAATCATGTACAAGTACTCATTCGTGTATATATGCATGGCGACTTTTAAAACTACAAATGTATTGTTTGTTTTTTTGAGAAAAAAAATAATAAAAACGATAAGAAAAGAAATAAAAAGTGAAGGGTAGTAAAAGCGCTATAAATCAGCTCTGGTTGAATTAGCACACGGTCGCGACATATGATCGTCGTTAACCCAAGCCGTCTTCTTCCACATCTTCGCGGCACTGCTTGGAGATTTTAGGCAGGTCTCGTATAACGCGAGAAATTGCATTAATCGCGTTGATCAAAAATTGGTGAAATTTAATTTTTTAGGGAGGATCCACTCACAAAAATATTCGATTATAATTGCAAAGTTCACAAAGCACAATTTGAACTGACGTGATGTTAAACAGAACTGAAATCAAGTTTACTAGAACTCATGTTCTAGTAAATCTAGTATCTTACTTATAGTGTCGGAAAAAACCCCTATTTATTACCCGGTATATCTGTTCATTTATGGACGACAAATTTTAAATTAAAAAAAAAAAATGTAAAGTTTACTAGAACTAATGTAAAGTTTACTGCAGTAGAACTATTTAGACTTTTACTAGAATTTAATGCGAAGTTTATTACAAGCAAAATTAATATAAAATTTACTAGAATTAATGCGATGTTCATTAGAACTAATGTAAAGTTTACTAGAACTAGTTCTTAGTTTACCAGAAATATTGTGAAGTTTACCGAACTACTGTAATGCGAAGATTTCTAGAACTAATGCAAAATTTACTAGAATTAAAGCGAAGTTTACTAGAACGAATGTGTATCGGCACTTCGTTTTAGTGAACTTCTTTTGATAGGTACTGTATTTTAAGAATTAATTTTGTGAAAAATAATGCATGTACTGATGGACGATTTTGATGCCAAATAATTGAATGCAATTTTCGCGTTATGCAAAAAGTGAATGGCGTTTTACGGAATTTTTGCGTTTGACAAACCCGCGTTATACGAGACCCCGCGTGTACTCACCGGCGTAACGCATCTCTTTCTACGTGCATCTTAATTCCAAACATTCTCATTGTATATGCATGTACGCTTGGCTGACATTTTACTGCTCGAGATAAAAACTCTTGTGTTTCATTTTTGAAGGATAAAAAGAAGGAGGAGGAGACAGAAAAAAAAAATTTATCAAATACTTTTTTTAAGGAGAGAGAGAAAGAAAAAAAAAACAACAACCGAGCTTATTTGATAAAAAGAAGATTCTGAAAAGGGGTTTTTAAGATGTTTGTGTCAATTGAAAAAGCGTTCGCTCGTTTACTATTTAAAAAAAAAAAGAAGAAAAGAATAAAAAACAGAAAGACACTTGTGTTGCTCTCAGCTGCTGTCTTGGAATCTCATTGTAATATTCCTTACTTTTGTTTCATTTCTCATGTCTTTTTGGCTGATATTTTTTTAATTTTTTCGCAAAGTGGTGCGAAAGCGTACGAGATACTGTAGCTGGCTATTCATTGCTCTCATCATAATCTGTGCTCTCGGAGATGCCGTTTGTTAATTACTAGCACACGCTGGCTGCGGCTGCCCTCATCTATTCTACTTACAACTCTTTTTGTTTTTCGCTTTGCTAGCAGCATCGCGCACGGATTTAGTGGGAAGAAGAGTGGGTTAAGGTAAATTCGACATCCTCGTGTTAATCGTCAACTCGAAGCATCATTGTTTCAAACTGAATCAAAGAATGCTTTCTTTTTTCGCGGAATTTCGATACCTTTTTTTTTTTTTTTGGTTTTGTTTTTACCCCGCCCCACCTACCTATTCCCTTACCATCCTTCAACTTTTTACCCCGTTTCTTTGGTAATGAAATGTGTGTGCGAGTGCATGGCGGTGTGTAAAGCTTTGAAAAGTAATGCTCCGTACAAAAATGGCAGCAGCTGAAGTGAAGTGTTGCGTGATGGGAACGCGAAATGTCTACCAAAGTATGATAGATGATTCTGCTTTTGTACAATATTTTTCGATAATCTTAAGTAGTCTCAATTTCGATTTATACTTTTTAAGTAAATAAGTATCGGGTATTAGAAAGAAAAGAATAATATTATTATTGTCGTACCGAAGCATTATTTCGTCGGTAATGGATGACAAAATAAAAACTAACAAAATTGTACCGATATTTTGATGTTTAGAAATTCCAAAGTGTGGAAAAAAATAAAGAGCAAATCAGACCCGCAATATGTGCAATGCATAGGGGAGTTACTTAAATATATCGAAAAGTTAGCATCAAAATGATTTAATCAACAATGCAAAAATTCTGATAAACAGAATTGATCAGTCGGTTTTTTTTTTTTTGTTTACATATATTTGTGGGGCTAATAACGTGTATCCATAAATATACGACGTTTTTAAAAAGCGAATAAATAAGTAAAATTTTAACGAAATTGAATAAATTTTTTAATATTTACATACAACGACATCTCCGATTTAATAATAAAAATCCATTTTTAGAATATGACCTCTACAACTGAGTCGGCACGTGTTAACTCAATTAGCAGTTTTTTCAGTTTAAAAAGCGAATAAACAAGTCAAATTTTAATGAAAATAAATAAATTTTTTAATATTTAGTTAGAACAACATCTCCAATTTAATAATGAAAAATAACATCTGGCATGCGACCTCCTCCACTGAGTCGGCACATGTTAACTCGATTAGCAAAATTTTCAATAACTTTCTCATACGCGTCATTGCCAACATCCAAACAGACACGTGCGAAAGAGTTATTAGAAATTTCGTTACACGCATTAACATGTGCCGACTCAGTTGGAGAGGTCATATTCTAAAAATGGTTTTTTATTATTAAATTGGAGATGTCGTTGTATGTAAATATAAAAAAATTTATTCAATTTCGTTAAAATTTGACTTATTTATTCGCTTTTTAAATTGTCGTATATTTATGAACACACGGTATAACAAGACAAGCATCATGGATGCTATGATTAAAAAATAAGATTCTTAAAATCTTTCCACTTTTTTTCAAGTTTTTAGTATTTTCACAGAATTAAACTCGTAAAAGTTTTTATTTTATTTTTTTTAAAAAACGAACAACTGTTCTACACTAGTAGTAATCTTACTACGTAGCGTAATAATGTACATGTACACGTTTTAAATAATAATTTCATTCATTTTCTGTGCGGCGTAAATGATTGCGCGCACACCCTGTACCTGCGGCTAGTCGCAAACTGAATGTAAATTTTAATAATCAAATGCCTAGATCATCTTTAATAATCGAATGCAATGCAATTATTATATTGTGGCGCGCCTCAATTTGCATATTTACGACGTGTAATGTGATAAACCACTGTAAAAGAGGGGGACTGGATATGAGCTTTGATTATTTGCCGAGCACCGACGTTGTAACGGAGTACATGTACCGTACAAATCGAACTTAATTTTATACAAGATTCGTCATTAAGTTCAATTACGCAATATTATTTGCACCAGCCGAGTATAAAAAGATGCCACGTGCTCACTATCCGAGATTTTTTTTCTTCTTCCCGATTCGATTATTAATAAAATTCGGAATGGAGTGTGTAATGTAATCATTATAATGCGTTGTGTGTAGCTGGCGAGGGAGTGCGGTTGGTGGGGATTTGAATAAGACGAGGGAGGATGGAGCGAAAGGGTGATGTGGGTATATTGGTAATGGGGGTTGTGGGACGAAAGGGTAGACAGATTGCGGCTCATCGGGCTCTACGTGGGCCAGTGTGGGTGGGTGGACCACACCCAAAAGATAAATGAGAACGAGCGGAGGGCGTTTCATTTGCATATGTATAGCGTAGGGACTGTACTCGTAGCTAGCAGCCAGGCCTCTTTGCATAGCGAAGTGAATTACCTCCAGTCAGCGCTACAGATTGCTAATTAAAACGCGGGCATTATTAAAATATAAGCAGCAGTCATGGTTTATCATAAAAAAAATTTACGTTGAATGACCGTTGAAGAAATAATTCGCGCGTATTTACACGTGGCTAGAAAATGTTTTTCTGCGCGACGATTTTGTTGGCGCGTTCGGATGCAGTATTTATTTAGGCTGAGCAAATACGGAACCACAACAAAAAAAAGTTTATATTACCAATAACTAATTTAGTAACTCGAGTTGTAAAATGTGTTGGGGTTATAAATAGGAAATTTCCATTGTGACGTCTCTATACACCACGAAGGAAACGGAAATGGGTAGTCCGGTACTTTGGTTGATGGATGGAAATGCAAATTGATTAGCTCGTAAATGACGTCGCGCCATGTTTGAAATTTATTACGGTGGATATAAATATTATCGTCAATTATTTTGATAATTCCCTGACTAAATTGTGACGTCATATAGGAAAAAAAGTTTTTTAAAAAAAAAAAAAAAATATCTTACTTAGACTTGGAAAAAAAAAACCGACAACAGTTGATATGATTGAAACTGTAGACTATTTTTTAAAATGTAGACAGCCAGTGAGCATAAGCATAATGTGAATTGCTATATTTGAGTTAAAAAATTGAGAAGAAGACGTAAAAATAGACATTTTTTTGGGTTCGGTGAACAAAGATAAGCGATATTTTTCTTAACGTCACCTCTGTCGGTAATGACGATTTGCGCAGATGGGGAATAAGTAGGCCAACTTCTTTTCCTTTGTTTTTACTCGAAGAATAAACAGTGATTTTACATTGAAACGAGTAAAAATAACTCCGAATGTGGAATTCAGTGGGATTGCGGTGTTTGTCGCGTGCTGAGTGCCCAAACAATTGACAATAAAAGAACGAGAATAGTGAGAAGGAAGACAAAAAATAAAGTCAAAGCAGTCGAAATTCGCTATGGCACCCGGGGGGTGAGGATGGGAATGACACAACGGGAGAGTTGCAATCTGGAAAAACAATTGGAAAACAACATTGCTCCGATCAGACGACGTTCGACGTGACTAAACGATTAATCACATTTACATTGTATTAGCACGTGAGAAAAGCACTCTTCGCATCTGCTCTCCTACGTCAGAGAAAATATTTGGTGCATTTCCGACTATCGAAAAAACGGGTATTTCACGGGCGCGCTGAGGCACTTTCAAGATTTAAACCTCTCGTTTTAGAAGTTTACCGAATTAATCTCGGGACAATAAAATAAGTCATAAAAAATCGGTATTTTAGCATATGGAAACAATTATTTTGCAAATTCTGAACTACTTCTAGGGTGCACATTCTACAGTAGCCTCTATAAACTCTCTGTATTCTCCGCTGTCCCTACAAACCGGAGTTAAGTCGGTCAGAATGGGACAGCAAGAACCAAAAAAATATTTAGTTTTTCTTCCCAACTGGATTTTAGTTTCTTATTACACTAAGATTTTTATCATTATTATTATTATTATTGAAATGTGTCGCTTAAGTAGGCTCGTTTTGTATATGAGACGGTTCTCAGAAAACAGAATGCAAATTTAGAAGATATAATGTTAATACGGTAATTATGATTTGAAATAGGAAACTATCAGTAGATTCATTTTTTTCACTGAAAAAAATAGTCCAAAAAAATTACAGATACTGTCCAATAAAAATAATATTGACCGAATAAATAATGATTATTATGGAAATAAATCTTTTATTTGTGTCAAAGTTAATAAAAAACTTTTATTTTGCTTGAAATGTAGGCCTATAGGAATAAAATTGATGAAATAGAATTTCTCTACACTAAACGGTTATCGAGTCGAGATTTTTAAGAACAGTTCGGAAAAAAATCTGACCTACATAATTTTATAATATTCTTTTCGAAAAAAGTGGATTTCTTTTTCACCCTGATAATTACATGAGTCTCGCAGAAATGCTGGTATGGTACTATGGTAGGGTACTAGAGTACGCGAGAAAGTGAAACGGGTGCGAAACCGCAAATCAAGTTTGAGAGTCGATCCCGGCACCTCATTCTCGAAACCGCAACCGATGGAGTCCGGGAATGAACATTTTTGTGAATGAATGAAGTGCGGATGATTGGGATGCGAAGAAATGGTTATCGTCACGTAGAAACAGATGCGATTGCGCGCAGTTGTTCATCTTCTTTCTCAAGTAAATGGGACACGTGGCAGCAGTGGCTTTGCGTCTAGCGCTGTGAGGATGGGGGGAAGTGAGCCGGTGCCTCGTTACGTCACGATGCGCGCCTACCACTGTTATTAATCCCGGTCTGCGTTACATGTGTGCGGATGTGGAGCAGGCAAGGGTGGTAGAGGCTCAACAGCTGGATCCACCCTGTGTCCCTGTCCCTG
>JAQGAY010002355.1:0-10745 GCA_034698085.1 Polydesmus angustus
TAGGTACAGTTTATATAAATTTTTTTAGGAAAAGTGAATTCTAAAGAAATGCATTTCTAGTTATCAAATAAAAATCTTTTGCTAGAAACATCATTACCGTACGTGCAAAGTGTGAATTGAACGCGGTGATGTAGTGCTGGAAAGCAATGAAACGGCAGGAAATTTTAATGTAAAATTTCAAGGTGAATATTTTAAGCTTAGCAAACAAAATTGTCGACAATTTTTTATTACTTGTAAATAGGATAATTATGTAATATCATTTGAATATTGTGGATATATATATTTTTTTCCGTAATACTGTAATAATAATGAGGTTGAAAGTTTGACATTGTAGCATTAATTTATCAAGACATTTTATGGTGAAATTTTTTCTTATAAAACTTTTACTGTATAATAATACCGTACTACCGTATATTTATTGTTTTTGAATATTTTAGCACATACTCGCATGGCTTCATATGCATATTGAGTAATTTGTTGGATGGGTTTTTATTTGGAAATACTGCAGCAGTTGAAACACTCGAAATTGGTTATTAAAAAGGCTGCGAGAGATTATATTTCAAATCTAATTATAGAATTGATGAATTCAGACAATGCTACATTTGTGAAGTTTTTTTTATTCATTTGATCTTTACTTCTCCGTCAATCATACTTATGGAAACTTTCAAAAATAAACTCTTATCAAAAATTAAAAATATTTTTAAATGAAAAATAATCTCTTAAACGTTTCTTGTAATTTTTAAGTAAATGAAGTACAATATTTATCATTTATTTATACATTATTAAAATTACAATTAATTTCGAAATACATGTTTCTTCATTGAAATTTTTTAAAATATCATAGTTATTTAGTATTTTTTATCTCAAAATTACTACTACTGAATAGGTCTATGTTAATTTGCTTAAATTATTGCTACAGGTTGGCATTCAGAAAATGTTGCAAAGTATGCTCAGTTTATTTCGCTCGGATATTTGGTGCAAAGATCTTTGGTTAGCGATGTTAAATTTTTTTTCAGTTGGCTCCTGACCATTAAAATTTTCTTTTACAATTTTATCAGTTTCCTATAAAAGTTTCGTTTTAATAGTGTGAGTAATTTTAACCGTTATTTCATTAGTTGATATTTTAAAATTACTGCAAATGATTAGCCAACGATTGAAAACTAATCAAAGATAAAGAAATTACGGCGATAGCTGATCAGTGTTAATTAATTACAACTTTTCAAATTTATCGATCTTTATAATCTCATCTATTTTTATTTTTTTTTGCTTCCGTTTCTTATTTAACACAACAAAAAATAATTTTATCCTTGGGCACTAAATAATCTTGAACAGGTACAAACTTTAACTGTTATTTACTTTCTTGATCTGTCATAGATGAATCAAGAAAACGTGATATGATGCTGTGAAATTGACAATCGTCATTCGAAAAGCTGAAGTTATGGAAGAAAGGCACGAACTTGATTAATAAACGTCGACATGGACTTTCAAACAATGTCCAGCATTTTATCCGTATTTATTGTCCTTTTTGCAATTGATGCAGCTGTTGTTGCCAATAGCGACGTAGCGAAAGATCATCGGCGATGTTTGCCGCCCGACATAGGTTGTTAAATTTTATTTACTTAACTTTTTATTTACATAATCAATTGACTGTATTTCTCGCACGCGTTATATAGAGGAGGTAAGCAAGCGTTACTTATACATCGGGGAGCAAACGATGGATTTAAGATTGGAAATAACAGATCGAGTTACTCATAAGATGGCATCTCACGTACTCAAAATTATTTTACAAGAAGTTCTCGGATTTGTAAATGTTAGTTTGGTGCCAACGCACGACCACATGAATGCCTCGGAGGTACTCAATAGAATTGCAGGACCGGAGAGGTTTTCTTTGAAAATTTTAGAATATTAAAATTAAATTTGATTTAAAATGTTGATTTATTATTATTATTATTTAGGTTAGCATCGTCTTTTGAATTGGATGATGTGACAACTGAAGAAGTGCCAAAAACTATGATTAGTTTAGAAGTTTGGATGGGTCCAGGATTTAGTACCGAAGCGTGGACAAACACCAAACGATTGGAACATTGTGGACCACTGGGGCCAGTGGGAAGGTTTTTTTTATATTAAAAAATGTATAATTTAGCATTTTATTTGATTAATTAATTTTTTTATAATGCAGGTTTGGTTGGTTTATTCCACAATATATGGCAGTGGGTGAAGGAAATATTGATTGTCGAATTATGGGCCATTGGAAATCTTTACAGGACGATAGCATCATCAAGTTATTAGATCTATCTGATGACATGATTCGAATTCGTGAGATGACTAAGATACATGGAAGCAATAGAACCAGTTACATTTGTAGTTCACCCGATTGCGAAAATGGTTTCTATTATCCCCCCATTTGCCAAACTGCAAACACAACATGTGCCACTCTTTTAGCAAACTATCCATGTAATTTATTTTGTTATTTAAATTGACTCACGTTTGAATAACATTTATTGATACACAAATCTTCCATTTGCGCTGGCCACCAATGCGTAAAAAACAAAGGATAGTGCGTAACATTGAATTCTTGTTTGCCTCGTAACTAGAGTCACTCTAAAAGATCCAAAGTTTTACAAGAGCCCAGAAAGTTTTTTTAAAATCTGGAATTATAAATTGCATGATTTTCATCTAAGTTTAACAACAATCTAAATTTTCAAAAATAAAAAAAATTGAGATGCGATAGTTTTAAACTAAGTAATATAGGAATTGATAAATCAATTCTTCAATAAATTATACATTGTGTGCACAATAACTCACGCAAATGGAAGATTGAATGTATGTATACAATTCAATATAATATGTATCCATAATATTATACTGTATTCAATATTAATTGGGTACATGTATTTACCGTATAATGTTTTGTTTTTAGCGATTTCAAAAATATTTGTTAGTCATCTTATCAAGCAATTGCAACTTAAAGTGAAAGTAGCTTGGATTGGTGCTCACTTTGATGATTACGTTAAAAATAGAGCAAAACAAAGAAAGCCTGTCATGTTTTTCAGTTGGAAACCGAGCCAGTTAACATTTTTTGACAACTTTACCAACATTGCATTTCCCCCTTGCGAAGATCTTGAATTTGGAACCCATTTACTACGAAATTGTGGGTTTGAAATTAATCAGCTAAATAAAGTTGCTTGGAGCGGACTTCAGAAAGCAGTGCCTGAAGTAATGAGAGTAGTTCGAGCCATGACGTTCACCCAAAGCCAGTATCACGAACTTTTATCTCAATACAATAACTCGTAAGTTGATAAAAACATATATTTAATAAATATTTTCAACTTTCTCGGTTACTTCTTTTAGCCGTCCAAAAGACCAATTAAGTGAAATTGCTTGCAATTGGGTTCGGAACAATCGCCCTACGTGGGGTCAATGGCTGCCAGCAAATTTATCTAACAAAGTGCCGTTGTACATTGGTGGAATATTTCCTTTGACTGGTTTTAATTATCGATCAGAAGGAATAATTCCAGGTTAAAATGATGTTTTATTATTGATTTACAAAATGATAAATTTTTCTATTTAACTGTTAATTAGCTGTTAAAATGGCCGTGGAAGCAATAAACAAGAATAGTAGCGTGTTAAATAATTTTGAGTTGAATCTTCTCATTGAAAATGGACAGTGTTCTGTTGACCACGTGATGAAAGCCTTTATTAAATATGTGAGCATGAAACAGTTTCCTAGATTAATTGGAATTCTCGGTAAATTGCGAAAATAAATTCAATGAAATAGTTTAAATCAATATTCAATCGTATTATATGTAGGTCCTGCTTGTTCGGACACCGTTGAAGCTTTGGCTGGAGTTGCTAAGCACTATCACTCCATTATAATCAGTTACAGCGCCGAAGGGTCAATATTTCATAATAAAAATTTCCCATATTTTTTTCGGACAATTCCTTCTAACATGCAATTCATGTAAAGCGATTTTTTTTAAATATTAATAAATATTATATTAATTTTGTAAAATTTTGATTGAAAATTTGCAAGGCAATTACTTTTTGCAGGTACGTTTATTTGCATTTATTTCAAAAAATGGGATGGACAAGAGTTGGTACCCTCACGGAAGAAGGAATGAAATATCCCGAGTATCTTTCGACAACTCAGGATTTTCTTCAATCTCACGGTATTAATTTTGTTGTTAATCGAAAAGTTCCAAAAGACCGAGCTAACAAGAACATGACTCAAGTTAGAAAGTGACAATAACTTAATTAAACAATAATAATGTGTTAAAATTAATTTTTTTTAAATTATTATAGTATTTAGAAGATTTAAAAGAGAAAAATGTTCGAATTATTATTGGCGATTTTTACGATGATGTGGCAAGAGCTGTAATGTGCGAAGCCTATCGTCAAAAAATGACGGCATATCAAGGTTATGTGTGGTTTTTTCCGCGATGGTTTTCCAGAACCTGGTTTCACATTGACAAAGAATCTGCAAATTCTCCCTCTTCGATATTTGGGCCACAAGAAGTATCTTGCAGTAAAGAAGAAATGATTAAAGCTGTAAACGGATACATGAGCTTTTCGTATTCTTATTTTGACGAAGAGAATAAAATTATGCAAGAAAATATTACAATCGCACAATGGAAATCTATGTATTTTGATCGACTTAAACAAGATGTACATTTTTTAATTAGATTTTATTTTGTCTATTTGTTGTTGTTTTGTATCTTTAATTTAATTTTTGTTGTTTAGGGAAATTATACTCATGACGATTACGCCAGTTACGCTTACGATGCCACTTGGGTTTACGCCTTGGCCATCGATCAACTTCTCAAATCTAATCATACTTACATCGCAACTCTACACACGCAAAAAACAGCCAAGTAATTAAAATTTATTGTTATTGCCAAAAATCTAATTGTATTAATCAAATAATTTCTTTTGAAGTAAACTAGTGGAGATTGTAAATAAAACCGATTTTCAAGGGGTTTCGGGTCTAATGCGCTTTGTTGGACCCAGTCGCGTTTCAACTATTTATATACTACAATTTGTATTCAACGAATCTCGTCGAGTTGGCAGCTATCTTCCCCAAAAGGACGAAAAAGGTGTGTTGGAGTTAAACGATTCAAGCTTCATTTGGTTCACACCTGATAGGAAAGTCCCTAAGGATGGTCGAGATGGTAAAAGTAAAATAATTTTTTTTAAATTGTTAAAAATATTAACACATTTATATTTTATAGAGTCAAGCTCATGTGCGTTGGAATCTCTTCGTAAACTTTTAGACGTTGATTGCGACGTAGCAATTGTAGTTGTGAATATTGTTGGATTTGGTCTATTTGCTGTGCTCATGTTGGCTTGTTTTATTTTTATTAGACATAGGTAAAAAATTTAGCAATAGGCAAAATAGTTTTGATTACAATTGTAATATTTTTGTAGATACGAAAAAAGTTTAAAGATGACGCAAATGAGAATGAAACAATTAGGATTGGTCACTGATGGCAACATGTTAACACTGGATCAATGGGAGATTCAAAGGGATTGCGTTGTTATAAACAGAAAAATTGGCGAAGGAGCTTTTGGAACTGTGTATGGAGGGGAAGTGTTTTTTGAAAACAAGGGGTGGATTCCTGTTGCTGTCAAGACTTTAAAAGTCGGCTCAGCAACTGAAGAAAAGGTAAGAGATAAATTTACTTACTACATTTATTTTATTATAAAAGTTTCATTAACACGCTTACTTATGATTAATTACTAATGAAATAATCAGAGGATTGAAAGAAAGGTTAGACGAGGTTGTATGCGCATTCGTAATACGACTTTTCATTTGAAAGTTTAAAATTACGTTGATGAGTGTTTTTATAAAATTAAAAATTTTTTTAGTTGGATTTTCTCTACGAAGCTGAAATGATGAAACGGTTCGAGCACGCAAACATTGTAAGTTTGCTAGGCGTTTGCACCAGAGGAGAACCAGTGTACACTATTATGGAATTCATGTTATATGGCAAGTCGGTAAATTTTAGTTTCGTAAAAAGTTCTAACTAGACTACCAATTTTTGGGAAATTAGGTGATTTAAAGACTTACTTATTAGCTCGACGTCATATGGTAACAGATAAAAACGCTGATAACAAAGAAGAAATATCTGACAAAAGATTAACTTCAATGGCTATTGATATTGCTAGAGGACTTAGTTATTTGGCCGAAATGAAATACGTCCATAGGTACATGCAGAATATTATTTAAATTGGTAATTTATATTTATTATTGACTACAACAATATATAATTATTTTAGAGACATTGCTTGCCGCAATTGCTTAGTGAATAGCAATCGAATTGTTAAAATTGGTGACTTTGGCATGACGAGGCCGATGTACGACTCGGATTATTATCAAATTGGATTTAAAAAAGGTTAATAAGGGCTGGGTTTTAATAGTGTACAAATAGACTATAATTTAAATTATTTTCATTTTAAAAATAAATTATAATAGCAATGTTGCCTGTAAGATGGATGGCCCCTGAAAGTTTAAAAGATGGCCTTAGCACTGCTATGTCTGATGTGTGGAGTTACGGGGTTTTAGCTTACGAGATCATAACATTTGGAA
Organism: Polydesmus angustus; assembly: GCA_034698085.1. NCBI lineage: Eukaryota > Metazoa > Arthropoda > Diplopoda > Polydesmida > Polydesmidae > Polydesmus > Polydesmus angustus. Next base: position 6,587 of record JAQGAY010002355.1, read on the forward strand.
GTTTTCCATTTCAAGGAATGTCAAATAATCAAGTACTTGATTATGTGTCGAAGGGCCAGTGTTTGAATATTCCGAGAGGCTGCAAGCCAGAGATGTAAGTTAATGTAATCTTTGAGCAGTAACCCATTGTTTCCTAACACCATTAATTTGTGAAAAGTTAAGCTTATCAGTCAGAGTTACATGTAATTTAATAATTAAATAGGGGGCAGTTATTTAGAAGATGTTGGAGCGTTGATCCAAATAATAGACCTACCGCTTGTGAGATTGTTGAGCTTCTTGCTAACAATCCAAGGCTGTTGGCTCCGTGTTTGGATGTTCCATTGGCCAGCGTAGAGATTGAAGGAACTGGATCTTTAGAATTGCAATTGACAAGAAGATTTTCTCTTTCGCAAAAAAATCATTCGCAACCTCATCCTCGTCGGAGAGCAGAAACTCTAGATAGCCCGGAAAATATGCCCTTGTGTAAGCCAAAACATCATGTGTCCAATGGCCCTGTTTTAGAATATGCGAAATCGTCGTCCGTTATTAATCAGCCACCTCAAAATAAACCTAATAGTGTACAAAAAACGTTGAATCAGCCGAGTTATCGTGGAAGATACGCAACTTTACAGTACAAGGATAAACCATCGCTTATTGAAGAAAAGAACAAAATTACTAGTTTATGACAGGTTCACACTTTGCTCAACAAATGATGGCGATTCCATCTTTTTTTTCTCTTTTACATAAAATTATATATATATTTTTGTTTTCTGTAATTTTATTTATTTTGTGGGAATTGTGTGGTCTCAAGTGCTTTAAATTTACAACGGTGCGCTACTCAATAGTGATTTTGATGCCAGCAGCCTACTCATCATCCGTTCATACTGTACATCAAAACGGTTATATTTTTTATTCATATTATATTATTGTTAAATTTGTTGTTTATAATTTTTTTATTGCAAGTTTATGTTTAAAAACTAGAAGTTTAATTTTAATAAAGCGTGAAAGTGATTATTATACTGCTGGTTAAGTTTTGCGAACTTTATATACCGGTACAATTATTTAATTTTCAATGCATATGCAATTGGCCAAAATTTTTGTTGCATTGGTTTTACATTTTAAAAGCGCAAAATTAAATTAAATTGTTATAATAACACAAACAATAATTTAGATTTAATCTTACATCTATATAGAACTAAAAATTGCATTTGTAAACTATTTTTTTTTTATTTGGCGCCACGGATGGGCAAAGTTACAGCAAGGAAACAGTTTCAAAAGTTTTCTTTCGCAATAATTTTCAAACTTTGGTTGCTAAGATACTAATTCGCCGCAAAGTGTATTTTGATAATCTCATCAGATTAATTCTAGTGCTTGCATTTGATTGTGGAGGACATAATATTGCAGAAGTAGCTTTCATGGGACAAAGTTGAGTTGTTAAACAGCCGTGAAAATGTCTGATTCACCAAAACCTCAAAAACTTGAAAGAAAATTAATTGACGAATTGAAAAATCACCTGGCTGAAAAAAAGCTAAGTCAAATACATTTAGATGACGATATCGCCTCTACCAGTATGAGTTCAGGAGGTGAAATAAAAGTCGTGGAAAAAATAAAAACACCCGAAATGGTAGGCGTTGAAGATTTCAAAGTCAGCACTAAAGTGAAAAGTGTTATCAAAAAAGTCAAAAACAAAGTTTACGGTAAGATTAACTACAATTATTTTTGCAAACAAATAAACGTTATTTTATTACATTTTAAATGACTTCCAATATTTGTATATTTTCAGACTTTAAACATTATAATAACGATAGTTATACCATTCCTGCGGTAATTATAATTAATGAATTTTTTTACATATAATTCTATAAAATAAAAAGTGTTTATCTTAATTATTTATTTAGATCCCGGAAGCTGAAACAAAAAATGAGCATAGTCCTACAATCGACAAATTCACTTTAATTCGTAATTTAAGTCGTAAAGAAGGAAATGAAAAGTTACAAACAAAAATTTTTAATTGTCAAATTGCCAAATTTAGTGAAAAGCGGAAGCGTAATATTGAATACGAAAGTCAGCCATTGATTGAGCTGAATGAGCGCTGCGTTATCCGAATTGAAATGAATACAACAAAACATATGACGGGAAATTTTATGACAGTTGGCTTTAAAAAATCATCTTATTTTATCCCAACAAATGCGACCGTCAACGCGTGTTTACTTTATCATAGAACTTTTTTAATTAGGGATAAAAGTCAAGATGGAAGCAAGCAAAAACCTATAATATTTGAAGATGAGCCACCTTTCGGTGAGAGGATGGCTCAATTATGGCACGAGAAATATTATTACCAACCAAAATTTGTTTGTAACGCATTATTAAATCGAGAAATTTATATTGGCAATGACGATAACGTTCAAGTTTGCTGCATTTTAAAACCTTTAAAGTCGTTATATAACGTTTTTAGCTCGAACAACGGAATTCTTAATTGGACTGTAGACAACGTTTCAAGTCTATTGGAAGATGAGCAACGCGGGGTTCGAAGTTGCATATATAGTCCATATTTCTACACGTCTCCAAAAGGATATCGGGTCAGATGTCGGCTTTATCTGAATGGAAGTTCCATAGCGACAGGATATTTCATGTCTATTTTTTTGGACTTTTTAACTGGAGAATGGGACGAAGAATTACCGAAACTTAGCCAATTTCCTCATTCCACCATTTTTACGCTTCTGGATCACGATCATAAAAAAGAACTAAACAAGTTCGAAAATAACTTTGATGGATTTGTTAGTGATATTATTTATGACTTTATTCCTCATTCGCAAGTATTTCGCGGTGATTATTCATATTTAAAAAACGATTGTTTGCAATTAACAATAACAGTTCAACCGCAAAATCAAACCAAATAGCATAACATTTGATAGCATTGGATTAAGCTACATTTATTAATGACCAAAAATAATAAATAAAAATTGATTTAATTTTTTTATATTCCATATTTATTTTACAATATTGTTAGTTATTAAAAATCTAGTAATTTTATTTAATCGATAGTAATTTTTTTGGTTTGGGTATTTGGATTTTGAGATGGCCAGCAATTGTTCACATTGGTTGGATTGCAAAGCAGCCACTGCTGTTTAGGGTCAAAGAAATCATAATCGAGAACAGATACTGAGGAATTACTTGCTAAAGCTGCTAAAACTTTTGAAGACTCAGCATTCATAAAATACGCCGCTGGTCCATTTTCTTCTAAAGTGAAATAGCTACTGGAACTATCTGTCCAATGGCATACAGTCACCGAAGATAAACCGCTGCAAACTACGCCTTCGTCGGTTCCGCCAACTGGAACTAACCAAATATAGCTTTCAGTTGCACGTCTTAGACGCCAATAGTGATGATAATCAAGAGATGAGGCAATGAGTGTGGGGCTGAGCGTGAGAACTTTTGATTCGCCATTCACCGGGTTTTCCAAATCGTACATCACTGTTTGAGTAAAATTGTTGACTATAACAAAATAACCATTTTCTAACAATGGGTTTACACCCGTTAACGAATAAATTTGTAGAAAGACATCTAGCAATTCATTATCTGATGTCGATGAAAATGCGAGGTTGGACAACCCCAAAAGTATTAATATAATATTGCGCAGCATCATAATTTAAATACTATATAAGCCTATAGTTATAACCGGAATAAATATTCTCGTTTTATATATAGGCTACTCTCAATGTATAAATCATACACGCAATTTTGTTTATCAGCATTTTTATATTTATATTGTTTAATCTAGTAACATAAATAATTTTATTTGAACAAATCTGCTACTAGAGTAAGCTATAGAATACACATGCAGAATATTATACCGGTACTGAATGGCGCCTTAAGAGTAACCTTATAAATATTTGAAAAGCAATTGTGCAAGCTTGTAAATTAAAATGTGATATTTCTTGCATGTGCATTCACATCAGACATCTGCCAAAAACTGCTGATACTGTAACAATTGTGTTTATGAAATATTATAATGGGCCTATGTGCAGGTACCGGAAGCCATCATAAACATAGTTTATAAACCGGTAATTATATACGCATTTTTGTATAATATGCCATTTTAATTGGAAATCCGCCTCTGAATTATATGGGCTATAGCTTATAATTATAATTCATTGATACCGGTATTTGCTATAGCCTA
>JAQGAY010002356.1:0-10742 GCA_034698085.1 Polydesmus angustus
TACTATCATCTATTGTTAATGGCGTAACACCTGGCTAATGGCTTAATATTTGTTACTTTATTTTATTCAGTAAAATAAAATGACGCTTTTTTTAACTTTTGGTAAGGGTATTTTCTACTACGGTAATTTTTATCGTTTGTTAGAACTTTTATCTGCTTGTTTTTGTTTGGCTTTTGCTGTCCCATCCTGATCCACCTAACTACACTATATTCTAACCCAAACAATGAAGATATAGCCAGTCAGTTAAACATTTTCTCATCAGAAGGTTAGCATAATGAAGTATAGATTAATTTACTTTATTTTGACAAGTCGCTTTTAACAACATTTTGATAATATGGACAACCATTTTATGCATTACTTGCTATTTTATAATTTTATTCGACCAGATTCGAATAGACCTTTTTTTTAAAAAAAAAAGAAGTCGACGAAAAAAGGAGTAATTACTACTTTTTTTTTAGTGTTGACGGTCTTGTAGATCTTTTGGGAAATCTTTTTCCTGCAAATGTTTTAGCGAAAGTAAATAAACTGACAACGAGTGAAAAATTAGTGGATAATTGCATTTCAGCGCAAGAATCGCCAAATTTGCTACCGGGTACTATATCTTTAAGTCTTACTTGTATGAGTTATTATCAAAAGTGGTTTTTTAAAAATGTCAGGTTGGTGATTTATTTCATTTATTGCTGTTTTATTTTAAATTAAATTTTGCAACCGTACCGGGTATGTTGCTTTATTTATATTTTGTCAGCCAGATCTTTATTCAATTTGATTTAAAATTTGATCCATGCAAATATTTGAACGTTATTAATTTTCAAATATAATCGAAATTTGAATTATTTGCTACTCGTCTAGCAATCATTTTCTGCAAACCTCTTCCCCGTCGTTCATAATTTGCTTATCAAGCTGTGTACAACCAAAACTAACAGTCTTTTTCAGAAGAAAAACACTGTAAATATTGAACTATGAAATACAGAGTTATCCTATTCAATTTAGTGTTGAATGTTGAATAGTGTTAATGTTCAACACAACTGTGATTTCGAATCTGATGAATAATCTAAATTTTATTGTACATGTATACAGTATTATGGCTGCAGGAAATTGGCGTTTATGATTTCTATTTCAATGTGGCATAGTATTACTATGAATGGCGTCTTATATTTCGTTGCTACCCAGTAATCTGGTTTATTTCATTGTTACAAAGGGTAATCTACTGATTGAATATTGTTAAACCATGTGACTACCATAGTCTAATCACCGGGTGCAGTAAACCAATATTGTTGCGAGCCACAGTGAACGCGTTTTTTTCACAGTCGTTGACATTTGACCGTCGACTAAAATTATAGAGTTGGACCGTTGGTCGATTAAGTTTCTTAATCTAGATTACAAAATCTGGTTTCAACAAAATACTGGAAAACATTACATCTAGATTCTATTGTGCAGCTAAATAGGACTTGAATTTGAGAGGAAAATTGCAATCGAAAAAAATGAATTAATTTTTTAATATTTTATAGAGCAAATATTAATCTTTTCGGAAAAAAACACTTCAGACTTTATCAATTGAGTTTGTTCAAAAATTATTACCAGCAATTTCTTCTTGAAATGTTGATTTAAAAATTGGAAACATAAATTTAATAATCTCGAGTTAAAAAAATGTGCGCCTTGTTTAACCTCCTCAAAGACACAGCATGAATCTTTAAGAAAACATTCGGAGATAGTGCGAAGTGTTATTTTATTGTAAAGTGGAATGTTTCTTTTCAAGTGACGATTAACCAAATGGAAAAGTTAAAAAATTTATTAATTTTATTCTTGCGTCGGAAGAAGCTTTTTACGGTATTGAAGTACCACGCAGTAACGAAATAAAAACAACTTTCTCTCTTCTTATTCCGTGTGCCGTTGAGGTTCGTTACTATTCAAGTGATCACTCACGTTTATGCCCTTAACGCACTTTAGGCTTTTCTTAATCTTATTTGTGTTTTGTTACTACCTGTCTTCATTCATTTTTAATCGATCGTATTTGATTGATGTCATTAACAGCTTAGTATCTCTTGATCAAACTTGTTGAAAAAGCTTTTTTTTACTATGTCAGGTGGTTGGAATAGTGTTACAAAATGGTACTGCTATTGGTAAACAAACGGAGCTGAACACCCGATGCCAAAATCGATGCATTTTATCATGTTTCTATGTGTATTTTTATTTTAAGCTACAAATTTTTACGATTCCAAGTTTAAGTGACAAGGAATTTTTCACGTTATACGTTATTGCTAAACTCATTGAAGTTGCAAAAAGAAGCCGAAACATCTGCCCGACTGAGTTGGGGGCGATGAGATGCTCGAAAGCCAGCATCACACCTGTGCATAGCCGCATGATCACGCTGTCAGTGTGATCTCGCATCACTTTTGTATCGATTACATATAAATATATATTTTTAAAAAATTTAACATTAAATTAGAAATAAAATTATCGATTTCGCTTGATTAAGCTTGGTGCCAGATGCACCTTGAAGCGTGTAATATGGGCTTACAACCTTCTGACGAATGCACATGCATTTACCTGGTTACAAGTCAATGTTGTCTGCGCTTTTGAATAATTTCCATATTTTTAGATATACAGCGCTCGTATATACCTTCTCTTTTCTGGATCTTCTGTTTTATATTCATTTTCTTTAAAGCGTGACAGAATCGTGAATTTGTAGTGTCATAACCTCTAAGACTTTTTTTCATTTTTATTTTTTTGCCTTGCTATTCAATACAAATACATGTATTTTGCATAGTCACACGAGGAATTAACATTTCATTAAATTTAGATTAAAAAGCAATTTTTTATTTTTTATTATCTTAAATTAGAAATTAGAGAATGCATAACGAATTTTGCTGATTTTATAGTTTTATTCTTAATTTTTGCTCAGAAAATGGAGTTGCAAGCGTGGTAATTTTTCACTTCGGGCATTTTTTAATAATCTTAATGGCTGTAATAATTATCTTTTCGTTATTTATTTGATGAGTTAATTTTCTTTTATTTTTGTTGTATTATTATATTTATTAATGCGATTAAGCTTTGAAAACAAGTTTAAGGAAAATTTTTCAAGCGCAATGATCAATTAATAGATAATAGTTTTATTAGCTGAGACCGCAGATCGATAAAATTTTTTTTCGAAGTATTTAGAACTAAATGAGCTTTGTAATTAAGCACAACGAAAATTGCGTTCAAATTTGTTTATATTGAGATAACGAGCGGTCTCTTGCGCAGTTTCTAGTACCACACATACAAAAGATAAGGCAGGATGTTAATTTATCTCCGTGCAATTTGTGTTGGATTTTTTTTTTCTTTTGTGTTTTCCTTATCCTAATTACCTGTAGTCTTTAATTGAGTTGCTTATCTGTTTTCTTTTGCAGTAATTATTTGAAAGGAGAACGAGACGAACGGCCGAGGACTCTTGAGGATCGAAAGAAGCTCGACCTTCCTCTTGCAGCCTCCAATACGGTCAGTATATTGCACAATACTCTTTTTTTTTTTTTCCTTTTCTCAAATGCACGTAGCCTACTCACGCGCGTCTTTTAATTATCTGAGCAGACACCTTGATTATATCTCATTATAATCATTGGAAGAGATAGATAAAATCTTATCGAGGTTTATTTGACAGAAGATGCTCGTATTGAATGTTCTGTCAAAGTCAACCGCGTAGTGCCTATTGTTGATTAAGGAAGTTGATGTATGGTAGTTTATATTCTTTTATTATGGCTAGACCAGATCCGTAAATGATTTTCAGGTTTTGCTACTTGCTAGGAAATAGTACTTAGTATTACGAGAACATCACGTGAGTTTTTTTTTTAATTTAGCTTCCACTATTGCATTCTTCTAGATGTTGGCCACTCAATTCGATTCGATGACTTAAACTTTTAAATTTTTACAGCGATGCTTTTTCCCAATATAAAATTCAACCTCGCGGTATTTTGTTTTAATCTTATAGATTTTTGAAAACAATTTACATTACTGTTATTACCGGACTACGGTTTAGTCACCTTTAGTGAGAGGATTTAAAATAGAATTTTTAGGAGAATATTTTTTTTAAATACCGATAGCTTTTTATTTGTTTTGATAAAATGTATTTCTTGCTTATTTTTAACGAAATTAATGACCAGTTCTTCATGTAATACTGGGTGTCCAAGAAGCTACTTTTCAATTTCTACCTATTTTTTAAAAAATAGCGAAAAACTTAAAAATGATGTCAGTAAAAAAATATTACAGTACCGGTATTAAAAATAAACTAAAAATTCAAGAAATAAATTTTGATACTCATTTCAACGGAATTATCCTCTGATAGCAATGTAATAACAGTGAAACAAAAATGTAACAACTACTGTATTTAAAAATAATGTAGCGCATACGGTAGTAACATTGCTACTACTGTACATTGTGTCTAAAAGTAATTCAATACGCTCAGCTTTCTCAACTGAATAAAAAATTTAATTATAGAAAACATCGAAACATGGGTGGACCTGGGTAGTGCGTTGTTAGAGAGAGGCCAAAAATGCAGTTAATATACAAAACTTTTTTAAAAAAAATTTGGTACAATTTAATAAAAATTTGATTTTTTTTTTAAATATTTTTAATACAGTATTATTTTTTGAATGTTATTTTCTGAATTATAATTTTTTTAAAAAAAATTTCAATTAATTAAGAGCATTTTTCTCAGAAAATATCTTCAGTTTCTCTGCAAATTGGCATAACTTTTAAATTTTTAAACTTGCTAGTTTTTTTAATTGATCTTTAATCCAGGTTGTAAATTTTTGGATAGTAGATTAATACTATAAGTATTGTAAAGTCTAATATAAGTTGGCAATTTTAGCTTTTATTTAAAATGCAGGGTAACTTGAAGCGTAGCGTTAGAATATTTAAGTTTTCATATTTTTCTAATACCTATATTTTTATTGTTATTTATTTTTATTTGTTGGAGAAAGGAATCTTAATTTTCCCCTAATAGTTGTGGTATGACAAAATTTGAAAAGGCTGTTAAATGTGTCGCGTTATGTGCTTAGATTCCAAATTGTATGCTATTAAATTAGTAATGTGGCTGCAGATGAAAACCTAGAGAAGTAAAATGGAAAAAGCTAATTTTGTGTGCTTACTAAATTAACTGTTATCCTCAATCTCAAGTTTGACCTGAGCTATCTACTTTACGTCACAATCACCAACGACCATATGCACTCTGCAAAGTATCCATTTGCACTCTCATACGCATAGTACTACTTTATTACATCGTAAAACTGCGATTCAGGGTTTTTTGTTTCGTATTTTTTCTTACGCTATTCTTTTTTTTATTTTGGTTTTTTTTCTTCGTGTTATTTATTCAACATGATATAGCGCAACAAATGGGTATTCTGTATGGCATCGCATTCAATGTTAAGAATTTGTAGGTTAATGATGGTAGTAAAGACCTGCAAATTCACTTTATTCTTATCACTCAGGTCAACGTGTGCGCGCTTTATAGGAGACCTTAGGATTAAACTTCATCCAGCATATAATCCCATATTAAATGGTCATTGGAGACGTTAGACTGCCTGGCTTGAATCAGACATAACGGGAAAGAGATGAGAATAGAAAACTAAAAAAAAAAAGAATTTTTTTATATTTATTTATAAAGGGTTCAAATTTAAAAACTAGAGTGTCCGATCGATGGTAACCACGTTGAGAGAAGCATGCGAATGTCGAACGCGGTCGTAATTTCAATTGGATTTCAGCTTCAGTTGTTTTGATTTCGTTAGAAAGAAGGAGCTCGACGATGTACCGCAAATCTTATTCAACTGGCACAGTCGATCATTGCTAATGCATTTCAAGTCGTGTTACTATCACACTCGTAAGACTCATGCGAGAATCACGACACTTTTACACTAACTGACTGACTGCTTAACCAATTAAATGTCTGAATTTCGGCTGATCAACACTAGAATTAACCATTTGTATTCTAGATTAAATTAAAGTTTAAAGTACGGTTACTGATTATAGGATTTTGAATGCAGCCGCGAAGCCATTTTGATCCTACATTATTCTAACACTTTAAAAATGGCAAAAAAATATTTTTTAAACAGTTTAGGAATTTAAATTCAATTTTACCGGCATTTAGTATAGGTTAATTTGCGTATGCCAGCAACTATAGATTTGTAGAGGACAGCTGTGACAAATTGCTTTATTTATTGACACTATTTAATCAAGTAGGGGCTTTTTTTAAAAATAAAGAGAATATTAAGAGATGATTAATAAAATTTGATTGCGAAAGCAGAATAAATTTTAGGCCAAAATAATTATCAGTTATTTCTACAGAAAATGACTTGATAACTAAATGTTTTTGTAAAAATAAAATACATGTTTATTGATTTTTTTTAATAGAACGGTTCTAGTCGAATTGTACCAATGACTCCAAGCCATGACCTTTTAACTTGGTGTAAAGAAGTGACAAAGGGATATAGAGGAGTAAAAGTGACCAACATGACCACATCGTGGAGAAATGGCTTGGCTTTTTGTGCTGTGATTCATCGGTTTAGACCTGATCTAATGTGAAATCTTTGTTATTCTGTATAAGCATTCATATAACTAATATTTTATTAAAAATTTATTCAGAAATTACGCTAGCTTATCTCCTCATGATATTAAAGGCAATTGTAAAAAGGCCTTTGATGCTGCCGCACGATTGAACATTCCAAAGCTCATTGAGCCTTCGGATATGGTCATCTTAACCGTGCCTGATAAGTTAGCAGTTATGACGTATCTTTATCAGTTACGAGCACATTTTACCGGACAACAGCTGGAAGTTCAACAATTAGGATCTGTGACGCAAGACGCTACATATACTGTAGGAGTTCGTTACGATTCCCAAGAAGACTTGGAAGAAACTCCAAAAATTGAAGTTGGTTCAATTGCTCGAGACGAGAATGTTGGTGAATGGGATGATGACAAGTGGGAAAGTGGTCACATCGAAGATTTGGAAAAAATGGAAGATGAAGGCGAGGATTTTTGCGATACAGAGCCGGAAGAGGTGTTGTGGACACCTATGAACGAGACTTCAAATAAAAAAGGTTTTAAAAACGCTGTTAATAAGAAAAAATCAGAGAAGCGACCTGAAGAAATAAATTGTGATGAAAGTGAAGGGAACTCTGCTTTAAGAAATAAAACATCTACCGCCCAAAGAAGCTCTGATGGTGGTGCTAGTGTTGCTACTACGGTGGCTAAAGTTATTAGTAGCGAGTTTTTCCGAATCAGTAAAACGTTATCGCCGACTAAAAGTAATAATTCTAGCGATAAAAACGCGAGTGAACCAACAACGCCCGTTTTGCAATCACAAGATAATGCTAACCGTCCAAAACTGATGACACGTAAACAGCTCATGAATCCTTTTGATTCCGACGGGGAAGAAGAGGAAGCTTTAGCAGCCGCTCAAGATTTAGTTCCTTCAGAAGTATTTGATAGGAACGATGCTAATAGAGAACCCTTAAAAAGATCGAAAAGTAAAGAGTCTGCCACCGAATCTAAATCTCCTCCAAAAACAGACAAGAAAGAAAATAGGTTTGAAAAAACGAATATAATAGAGAAAGAAAATAGGTTAATCAAAAATGGTGAAAAAACGTCTCCAATCGAAAAGCGCCGTAATAGCCCGCTAAGAGATGTCGACGTACCTGGTTTGTTGGATCTTTCTCCCACTCACAAGCGTAATTCAAATCGAAACTCTACTGGAGGTGTAAGTGAGCACCCACCATTAAGAGTAATCACTTTTTTTTAAGTAAATCTATTTAAAGTTGCATAATTATAATTAAATTATTTTTTTTAGCCTAACTCGAGGTACGAAGAATTAAAAGAAAAAGCCCGTCAACTTTTGGAGCAAGCAAGGTTAGAAGCGGCTGCCAAGCAGCAATTGCAAACTCATCAACTTAGTGAAGTAAGATTTTTGAAATACTTTACGGTAGGTTTTTTTCTTCTCTGTATATCCTCTATAAACTCAGGTTTATAGGGGCAGCGGAAAATACAGAGAGCTTCGATAGGCTGGAATGTCACCCCTGTACGTGTTCAAACACCCTTTCATTAGTGCGTCTAAATTGTAACAAAATACAGGGGTATTGATCAAACATACATTTACAATGTATGAACGTTTTATGATCAATAATGTTATTAGCATAATAGCATATTATTATTAACTAAAATGCTAGAAATTGCAGAAAGTAACTGTTTAGTTTTTTTTAATTAGACAATGCAATAGCTAAGAATTGTTACTTTTTTTAAAAAAAATGTTTTTCTTATATTTAGTCTTTTTTAATTTTATAGCATGAAGAAGAGCGGCAAAAACAATTACGCGAAAGAGCCAGACGGTTAATTGCTGATGCTCGCCAGGGTCGTACTTCCACCGTTGCTAGTCCAGTGACTCCAACTTCTTCCTCAGGCGCATCTTCTGAAGATAAATCGCCTTCTAAGTCTTTGCAAAATCAGGGATCCTTACAGTCAAGTGAGTATACTATATTCTGTAAATGTTTGGAAAGGCAAAATTATCCGAAAGGAGATGCTCATTTTACATTTTTTGAATGTCACAAACTCAATTGGTGTTTTAATTTGAATTTGATTACTTTGTTGTTTTGCTTGTGGCCCTTCTTTTTTCTTCCTGCATCGTTTGACACCTTCTTGATGTGATAAACAGAAACGCTCATCAATTTCTACCAGTTTAAAAAGCTGCATGGTGAGACATAGTCTTTTCGAGTTTCGTAATTTTAATTTCGTATAAGCTAATATTATTATGGTTATAGTTACAGCACATGTATTACTATTGGTGGTTATGTGGTTAATGTTAGCATTACAATAATTACTGTAAATGTATATTGTTATGTCTTTAAATATAATACTAATTATTTTAAATCAATTTATTGTAGGCTTTTAAATATATTTAACATTGATATGTATTAAAAACTTTAGATGATTCACCTTCTAGTCCGCCTCCAACAAGTGCCATCAGTCAGTCCGATTTGCGATTGAAAACATTGCAACAAACTCGACCGGAATTGGCTAATACTTTTAAAGAAGTTGCTAATCAACTATCTTCCTCGTCAAATGATACAAAGGTACAGTATTTATTATTGCAAGTGGCGTCTAATTGAAAAACTATTTAATCTTTGAAATCCGTGTCTTGGTGGAAAACTTTATAAGACTATAATTTTTGATTTTAAAGTTGTCCTCAGACAAAAAAACTTCTTGATGAATTTCATATTCACAGCATGTTTTAACCTACCGTAGATTGAGATTCATAGAATATATTCTTTTTTTAAAAAATGATAATTGTATCAAGCATGTTTGGAATTTAAAATTTCATTTTGAAAATTATTTTACTTTGAAATAAATAGTCGGTTAACGGCAACAGTAAAGAAATCTCAGACGAGTATCAAGAAAGTCCAGCTAAGCAAAAGCCGCCAAGGCGAAGATTACCAAAAAGTCACTCCGAAGATGCAAGTGAAGGACGAGCAATTTCTCTAATTTCTCATTCAGCTTCTAATCCTAGAGTATGTCCATTTTTCATCCAGGCTAACATTTTGCATTACTTATTGTTTTGTAAAAAATATTCTAGATAAAAAATAGAGCTAATCACACATACGTATCAAGTGAAATGGAAGCTTTAGAAAGGGAGCAAATGTTGATAGATCACCAAGCTGTAATTTTAGAGAAATCATTAAGGGCTGTTATGGCTAAAGGTAAAATACTGGCTAAAATTGAAGATGGTCTTCTGAAAAAAAATGTTAATTTTATTCTTTAGAGGATAACAAGGAACAACAAGAAGAATTAATGCAAAAGTGGTTTACATTAGTGAATAAAAAAAGTGCTCTTCTAAGGCGACAGATGCAATTAAACATCCTGTAAGTAATTATTTAAAATACTATTCTAATTTGATAACGAGGTCTTTCAGTTAGAAAATTTCTAGTAGTTGAAATAATTACAATTTTTATGAAAATCCGAGTGTTTTCATTGTCCAGATTTAAAATACGATTTTCATAATAATTATCAGCGATAAGTTTTTAATGGGTATAGATTGTTTGAACAGAAATTTATTAACAATATGATAAGTGCAGTAGGCTACTATATAAATGGTACACGGAAAAAATTACGAGTTATGAATTACGAACAGTAGGCCTATAGCCTACTTGTGGCTAATCCGTTGACAAATGGAAAAAATTTCTTTAAAAGTTATTAAAGTGAAGTTTTTCCATGTTTCATATAGATTATTAAACCGATTCGAGTAGGCTTACAGTTGGGTTTAATTTTATTATGTAGCCTACACTGTGCCAATAATAATAGTCATGACATTATATACTACTGTATTTTAGACTACGTAGTGCGTAGGCCCTATAGCTTGAACTGTTATAATTTTCATTCAAACTCGGTAATTTTTTCTTAGTTTTGTGTGACCATCGTTAGATGGCGCAGTGAAACCATCTTCAAAAAAAAATTTTCGTGAATTTTTTTAAGTAAATTTTGCTTCGTTTGCGCCTCAATATTATTAATAATAATTATTGATAATTACAGGTATTTATATAATTTTATGTGCTTTAAAGATAGACACTCATTGAATTTAAAGTTTTACTTAAAATTTTGCATTAATTAGAATGTTCTTGTGTTCATTTAATACATATTATGGGATGTTAATTTACTTTAAAATGCACCGGTGTAGCCTACATTATGCATTTATCGTTACTGCCTCGCATTTTATGTTAATTTGACTA
>JAQGAY010002357.1:0-10709 GCA_034698085.1 Polydesmus angustus
GCTAACTCGAGTAGCATGAATTAATTTTTTAATATTTACATACAACAACACCTCCCATTTAATAATAAAAAACAATTTCTGGAATATGACCTCTCCAACTGAGTCGGCACGCGTAAACGTGCTCAGGCGCTCACTTTGACGGCCAAAACTTTTTGCGGACTTGCAGCTTACACCTGCCGACTGCATCTCGGCACGTGCCGGCATCTTCCGTAAGATTAATGCAAATTTCCTTGTGCCAATTATTACGTGCCGACTCAGTTGTAGAGGTCGCATTCCAAAAATTGTTTTTTTATTATTAAATCGGAGGTGTTGTTGTATATAAATATTAAAAAATTAATTCAATTTCATTAAAATTTGACTTGTTTATTCGCTTTTTAAAAATGTCGTATATTTACGAACACACGTTACAATGGGTAAAATAAGCTATTCCTCTCTCACTTATCCATATTCCCCTCTATGCTTTTACCTCGGCTGCTTCGGCTTTTGTGATGAACACTCTGGGCTTATTGGCCATCCACACCCTCACCAAAGGGCTAGTAGGATACTCGCGACAAAGGTCCAAAATGGTCTTGTACAGCACTGAAACAACATTAAATTTAAATGAAGGCACCCTTATATGTGACGAAGGAAATTTTATATACAGTATTGCAGTATTTAATTTTAAGGAAGTTTGCAATTATTATATTTTTAAATATCTGGCAACACTGTTGATGTACGACTAAATATTAATTACCAAGCAATGTTGCAAAAGATTTTTTTTTTTTTTTATTTTTATTTAAAGCGTTTCGTCAGTCATTGGCGAACTACGTCACCTTCGCAGCGGCGGATTTCCAAATTTTCCGCCCTGAAGCCAAAATGTTTTGGCCGCCCCTACAAACAGGATATTGTGAGAAATTTAAAGCGCCGAGCTTGCCAGGCGCAAAACATTTTTGTTTTCTTTGCAAATTTTTTTGGATTTTTCTGCGAAATTTTTTTTTTTTTTTGTACAATTTTTTATTTTTTTGGGAGATCTTTTTTATGTTTTTGGGAAATTTTTTTTATGTTTTTGCAAAATTTTTTTTATTTTTTTGAGATTTTTTTTTTTTTATTTTTTTGGGAAATTTTTTTTATGTTTTTGTTTTTTTTGAGGTCCTGGTCTATTTCGAAATCCGCTTTTGCTACTCGCTCTGAATCTGTTTTTTATTATTACAGTATTTAAATCCCGATTTATTTTAAGGGAGCCTCCAATACGGAAGCCGCCACAGGTCACTGGGAAAAGCAACAACAAGTGTCATTTTTAATAATATTAAAATATTTTTTTAAATTAATGAAACCCAAGGTGATCGTAAAAAAATGCACCCAACTGAAATAGTATTAAATTAATATAATACTTATATTAATGTAAATATTTTAATGTCACAACATGAATATCACTGCATACATCACAGAAAATCACAACATAATATCACAACATGAATATCATAATTATTAAGATAAGCTGCAAACGCATCATAACGCATCAATAAACTAGGTAGAATATGGGTTGTGATGCAAGAATGGAATCCAGATTATGATTCAAAATTTTTTTTTAATTTTCTTCAAAAATTTTTTTATTATTTTTGATAAACTTTTTAAATTTTCCTTAAAAATATAATATCTTAATTTTTTTTTAAAAATGACTTATTTATCCACTTTTAATTTTTTTTTTTTTAACTACCGGTATTTTTTTTCTAAAGTACCGGTATCATTTAAATTTTCTTACACCATAAAATTTTGATTCTCCTTTAAAAAAAAAAGTCTTAGTTTTATTAAAAATTAATTTAAATTTCCTAAACAAACTTTTTGCTTTTTAATTTACCTGAATTACCGAACTATCTTAAATAGGCCTATCCGAATAAATATCTTAATTTTTTCCTAAAAATGACTTTTTTCTCAACTTTTAATTTTTTTTTTTTAGTTATTTTGTTTCTAAAATATCTTTTAAATTTTCTTAAACCATAAAATTTTGATTCTCTTTTAAAAAAAATGTCTTAGTTTTATTAAAAATTAATTTAAATTTCCTAAAAAAAAATTTTTTTTTTCAATTTCCCTGAATTACCGAACTATCTTAAATATCCGAATAAATATCTTAATTTTTTTCTAAAAATGACTTTTTTCTCCACTTTTAATTTTTTTTTTAAATTATTTTGTTTCTAAAATATCTTTTAAATTTCCTAACACCGTAAAATTTTGATTCTCCTTTAAAAAAATGTCTTAGTTTTATTAAAAATTAATTTAAATTTCCTAAAAAAAAATTTTTTTTTTCAATTTCCCTGAATTACCGAACTATCTTAAATATCCGAATAAATATCTTAATTTTTTTCTAAAAATGACTTTTTTCTCCACTTTTAATTTTTTTTTTAAATTATTTTGTTTCTAAAATATCTTTTAAATTTCCTAACACCGTAAAATTTTGATTCTCCTTTAAAAAAATGTCTTAGTTTTATTAGTAAAATTGACCCAATAATATTTCGATGGCAGGCATTACCCATGTTAGTGTTACCCGGGGGAGGGTGAGCCAGAAAACAATTATGGCCAATAACTGCAGCCAAATAGGCCTACGCTGTATCATGAATGAACCACGTGCATTTTCTCAGTGAACCTGTAAGGTGTGCCAATGGTGTTTACCTTCTCGTTTCACCCTGAAGCGCAGTAGATTGCCCAGGAAAACGTTGTAGGATGGGCCGGGGATCTTGAGCATCATCCGCTCCACTCGGCCCTTAACGAACTTCAGCTTCAGGTAGAAGAGGAGAAGCGCGATCGCCGCGTAAATTAATATATCGAGCGCCATTTTTACTCACAGCAGCAACTGTTTAGCTTCCTTCCTGAACAAACGCGCACTGAGCTGTGAACTGGAGCCCAATGTCTTTGAGGCGCTGAATTTTGAATAATAAGGTTTCAGTTACACCATGATACACGTATATGGATACTGATAGCCGCCGCGTATGCATGACTCCTTATCTATTCAACTCTAATTATAGGCCGGTCTGCAAAGGGTTGGTTGCTAAGTCCAAATAAATACACCCGTACCTCGATATACGGCTTTTCACTTTAACGGCTTTTATTATTTATGACACTGTTGCGAATTACGGCTCAAAATGATTCGCTATAACGGCAAAAAAATTTTTTTTTTTTTTTTAAATTTAAAACCAAAAAAAATTAAATTAAAAGTGCATACTTTTTTTTTTGAAAAAATGCAAAAACTTTTCGGAAAAAGTACATTTTTTATGAGTCGCGAGAATGGAATTTGGCTGAAATAGGAAGAAAGTGTTGTTTTTCGGTAGTATTTTAATACAATGTAGGCTTGTTGTAAAAATTAAGCCGTTACAATTTGCTTCTGTTTTGGTTTTGCTTCAGCTTAAGAACCAGAAAGGTGCGTTATAATGTAACTGTACATTAAATTCTTTGAATATTTTCCTTGTACGCGCAATCATATCATCAGAAGCGGATTTCTAAATAGGCCAGGGCCTCAGGGTGGCACAATTTTATGGGCGATCAAGAGCGCAAAAAATAAGATTTTTAAAAAAAATTTTTTGCCAAATTCAGAAAAATTTTGCAAAAAAATCAAACAAATTTAGCAAAAAAATCAAAAAAATTTTGCAAAAAAATCAAAAAAATTTAGCAAAAAAATCTAGCAAAAAAATCAAAAAAATTTAGCAAAAAAATTAAGCAAAAAAATCAAAAAAATTTAGCAAAAAAATAAAAAAAATTTAGCTAAAAAATAAAAAAATATTTCGCTAAAAAATCTAAAAAATTTTGCAAAAAAATCAAAAGAATTTTGCAAAAAAATAAAAACATTTAGCAAAAATAATCAAAATAGAATTCTCAAAAAAATCAAAAAATTTCGCAAAAATCAAAAAGTCAAAAAAAAATTGCACTAAAAAAAAAAAAATCTTTGCAAGCTCGGCGCTTTAAATTTCTCACAATATCCTGTTTCTAGGGGCGGCCAAAACATTTTGGCCTCAGAGCGGAAAATTTGGAAATTTGCCGCTGATATTATTAAATGATAGGTGAAAAAAATTCAATAATTTTTATTGAAAATTTGCTATTTTTTAAACATTTTTCATTGAAACTGGAACTGATCCCGTAGAGTTTACGTAGGTTTCAATGGGTTGGCTTTACGGCCAACTTTCATGAAACCGATCTAGGCCGTATATCGAGGTATTTGGTGTAGCTGGTTTGTCGTTTCTGGTTGCTAAAATTATTTATGAGAATGTACTCTATGAACTTTGGGTCATCGTGGCAAAAAAAATTCGACACCAGTTTAAAAAAATAGCGTTTGGAAAATTTTATCGTGTGTAATTCAATAGAACCCTTATTTTGCAGCAATGTATGCATATTGTCATTTCTTAATAATGCTCAATTCCTTTTTGCATTTTATCCAAAGAGTACAGTAAAGCTTTTTGTATAAAATGCAAATTGCTGTTGGTACCATACTCACTAAAAAAATAGTGTGTCATTTTATACTATTCAATAGTAAAATAAATATTAGTAATCGATTTTCTTTTGAGTTTAATGAATGATTTTATAGGATTACTTTTGGTCGGATGTTATTGTGCGCTACAGCGTTTCTTAAATAAGCTACAGTGGAACTCCAATATTCGTCTTTTCCAATATTCGTCGTATTTTTTCTTGTCCAATATTCGTCGCTGATTTAATATTCGTCACACTTTTGACGCCACTTTCAGTCAGCTGATCATCATTTTTAGCATGAATTTTAAAAATCATGGCAAAAAAAAACAAAATTTGAAAAATTCTTTATAAAAACGAGTGCGAATGACCCGTCTGAAAATGCTGATAAATCACCAGAATATCGAGAGAAGTAAACATATGACAATATTAGAGCAATATTAAGTGATTAATATGTTATTATTAAGCAATTAATATATTTTTGCAAGAATTTCTGGGTTAATTCGTCTTTTCTTAAAGGCTGGGAACGGATTAGACCATTTTTAATGTATTTCTATGAGAAAAATTGATCTGAAATTCGTTAGATTTGATATTAGTCGTTTTCTCTGGAACGGATTAATGACGAATATTGGAGTTCCACTGTATTATTATTATGCATTAACGGTGTGCAACTCTAATAAAAACGATTGACACGCGCCAAGGAAATTAAGAATTATTATTCATAGTAGCAAAGTCCAAAATTAACAGTATGCCGTTATTCAAAGTTCTACCTGTATACTGTAGGGTGTTCGTTGGATGACATTAGTTTTGAAGCATGAATTATTCAGTCGAATTTTAATGAAAATGAATTATTTGTTTAAAAAGTTGACTTTAATTAACCCCTCCCATTTAATAATAAACAACAATTTTTAGAATATAACCTCTACAACTGAGTCGGCACGTGTAAACGTAATCACTTTGACGGCTAAAGCTTTTGCGGACTTCCAGCCTGCGCCTGCCGACTGCATCGCGGCATCTATCATAGAATTAATCTAAATTTCCTTCAGCGCATTAACACGTGCCGACTCAGTTGTAGAGGTTATATTCTAAATTTTTTTTATTAGTATTAAATGGGAGGTGTTAATTAATGTAAATTAAAAAAAAAATTAATTTTCTTTAAAAGTCGACTGATTTATTCATGTTTCAAAACTAACGTCATCCAACGAACATCCTATACATGTTAAGTTGTGAGGGGCAAGGGGTCAATTTGCCACGTGTTGGACACGTGTTTTTTTGCGCTATAATCTACAGTGTAGAATCGAGGTTAAACCCCTGTCTACGTTCGCACCGGAAGCGTTTGACTAGGGGTAATGAAGTTGCGCCATATTACGTATACTGTAGGCCTACAATATCAATGTCATTCTCTTGTTTGCATTGATATGTGTTCTGCATAAAACTACCATCTCAGAAATATGGTTTTTATTTTACACAGCACCGTGTCAATTTGCAGAAAGCTGTCAAAGCGCTATGAAACACTATCAGTCTATTTGATTGGTAGGTTTCTACTGAACGCTTCAAGTTTTTTGTGTTAGCGGGTGCTGGGGTTGGTAGCCTTTTGCATAACACGCATCCGGTAATAAAATTTTAAAAAATCTGTTTTCAACCAATTCAAATAATAGCAATAATAATAAGCAAACTAAATAAATAATTCAGGAAATAATTTTTTTTTATAAAGCGTTGAAATACAATTGTTATCTTTTTCTTTATTGTTTCTTAATTGACTTTTCTATTATCGTAAAGGAAAATCTTCCTCAATAAAAAGGATTTTAAAAAAAGGTGTTAAAACATTGACACAATTTAGTCCAAAACACTGTTTACATTACTATAACTAGTAAAATAGAAAATAAAACAAGTTTAAGAAAGTGTCAAAAGAATGTTTCAAGATCTTAGACCATTTCTCACGTTTTTTTTTTTTTTCACCTATAAAATTTTGTTTTTTATGGAAAATTGAGAAACATAAAAACAGAAATCATTTTTCCTGCACATTCAAAAAGCCATTGGCATTTTTAATTTTTTTTTTTTTCGTGTACGGTAACTTTTTTAGTCCACTTTCAGCTTTTTTTTATTTTTAATTTTTACTTTTCGTTTTTTGAATTTGACTCCAAAAATCTTTTAATTTTATCATTATTTTCAATTTAAAAAAAATGTTTATCAAACTTTTTTGCAATATTTGGAGATTTATTTAATCGTTTTTTCATTAAATTCTTTAAAATTCTCATTTAAAATCTAATAAAATTTTCAGTTAAAATTTTAGCTTAAATCAAAACAAACTTTTTTTTAACAGACAAACTAAATGTAGTTATATATGTTTGAACTTTGGAAGAGAGCTAAAAATATGTAAGCTAACTAAACTCCAAACCACTTTTACCACAACAGCAAACTACGTATGACTAATCGTCATCACGTTAAATCAATTTTTTTATTTTCAAAAAAATAATAATAATACACAGTGTCCGTAAAAAAGGCAACCCAACTAAATTAGTATTAAATCCTTATAGTAATCAAAGTATTTTATTGACACATGGATAAACAATTTTTAGAATATGACCTTTAGACTGAGTCGGCACGTCTTACTGCACCCAAACAAATTTGAGGAAATTTGCATTAATCCTATGCCAGATGCCGGCACGTGCCGAGATGCAGTCGGCAGGTGAAGTCTGGAAGTCCGCCAAAGCTTTAGCCGTCAAAGTGAGTGCGTGAGCGCATTAACACGTGCCGACTCAGTTGTAGAGGTCACATTCTAAAAATTGTTTTTTATTATTAAATCGGCGGTGTTGTTGTATGTAAATATTAAAAAATTTATTTATTTTCGTTAATATTTGGCTTGTTTATTTGCTTTTTAAAAGCTTCGTATTTTTACGGACACACTATACTACTTCAGTTAGGTCTAGTTTTTGACGGACACTGTGTACAGTTCAAAATAACATACGAGTATAACCACATTTAAATCTTTTTTTTTTTTTACACTTTACAAACAATTTTTTATTAAAAATACTGATAAAGGACACTCAAAAAACAAAGAGAGAAAGCGCTGAAACTTACTACAACATCCTGCTATAAATTAATACCCGCATAATGCCCAGTAATTCACAAAGCTTACATCAATTCAGTAGTCATAGTTTTAATGAACGAGTGTCCATCTCTTTCACGTTTATTCCGTGCAAGACATGGATACTTCAATTCACTTTGGCCCTTCCAACATTGTGACGTTTTTGGGGAAGACCTCCTACCTACAGGGGGCCCCCAAAAACCGGTTTTGTCAAGGGTCTCAAGGTGTGTTAATTCGGCGCTGCTTGGTACTAACTAGCAAGTGCTCAAATACTAAAATGGTAATTACAATGTTAATAAATTTTTATAATAGTTATTAAGTCGAAACATAAATACACGGTGTTCGTAAATAAAAAGAAAGCAGACTCAATTGAATTATTAGTATTAAGTTTTTAAAATATTTAAAAGCCTCCACTTTTTTTTACGGACACCGTGTACCTTTTTTTTTGAACGCGTAATAATTATTAGTAATCTCGTCTTCTTTTCTGTATGTGTATCGAAATGCCTTGAGCCGGTCGCAGAATGAACTCGGCCAATAGATCCATATCCTCCTTCTTCTGCTTAGTGAAGATCTGGTATCGGTGAACGATGTGAGCCACTAAGATTTTCAATTCGGTTATGGCGAATCTTTGACCTGTTTTTGTTATTTAAAATAAAAATTGTAGCTCTTTCAAATGTCAAGCGTTGAAACGGAATCGTAGGTTATTTACCGACGCAGTTGCGTGGCCCTGCCGAGAAGGGCACGTAGGCGTACGGGTGGCGATTGGCCGCGTTTTCCGGAAGAAAGCGATCCGGATCGAACAGTTCCGGATGCGGCCAGTGATTGGGATCGTCGTGAATCAGTTGAGGAACGAATCCCACGTCGGTTCCAGCGGGAATATCATAGCCACCTGCGAACAACATAAGAACACCATCAAAAACTGATTGCTTCTTAAAAATAATAATAATTATACAGAGTGGTAGTTGGAAGTGTCCATTTCTTCCATGCATTTTCAATCGAAGATATGGACACTGCGATAAATTTTTTTATTTATAATCTCACCCTGTATAATAATTATTTTTTATTCTACGCAGTATTATAGTTACATATATTAATATCTTGGGTAATATGTCTCGAATAAAACGGAACTGTGTTACATATTCTCATAGATTCCTAATAAAAAATAGCATTATTATTATTAGGTAGAACTTTTTGTTCGAAAAGTCGCGGTGCAGTTCTAAACCCGATGTACATGTTTCGGTGCAATGTGACTTTTTGAACGGCGAATAATAATTTATTACCTTGATTACGCATTCCAAGTACTTTAATTGAGTCGCCTG
Source organism: Polydesmus angustus (assembly GCA_034698085.1). Taxonomy (NCBI): domain Eukaryota; kingdom Metazoa; phylum Arthropoda; class Diplopoda; order Polydesmida; family Polydesmidae; genus Polydesmus; species Polydesmus angustus. The sequence goes on from JAQGAY010002357.1 coordinate 8,836, forward strand.
CTCCATCGATACATTCTCGATATCATCCACACCTTTTTTTAAAAAAAATTTAATAAATAGGGTTATAATTATTTGCTTATATAGGGAGTTCGTTGGATGACGTTAGTTTCGAAACATGAATAAATCAGTCGAAATTTAATGAAAATTAATTATTTTTTTATATTTACATTAATTAACACATCCCATTTAATAATAAAAAACAATGTTTGGAATAAGACCTCTACAACTGAGTCGGCACGTATAAACGTGCTCACGCGCTCACTTTGACGGCTAAAGCTTTTGCAGACTTCCAGCCTGCACTTGCCGACTGCATCTTGGCATGTGTCGGCATCTGTCGTAGGATTAATGGAAATTTCCTCGAGCGCATTAACACGTGCCGACTCAGTTGTAGAGGTCATATCTCAAATGTTGTTTTTTAATATTAAATATGATGTGTTAATCAATAGCAATTTTAAAAAAATAATTCATTTTCATTAAAATTCGACTGATTTATTCATGTTTCAAAACTAACGTCATCCAACAAACACCCTTTATTGGTTGTTCGGAAAGCCGGTGTGCTCTTTTGTTGTAGGTAACCTAGTTACAGTGCACACTGACTATCTGAACACCACCTATTGATTGATTTAGCTTATTTTTTTATACCTAAAACGCTGTCTAATTCCGTTATTAATTTCTCTTGCACTTCCGGATGATGACCCAAATTCCACAAAATCCAACCCGTGGCAGCTGCCGTCGTGTCATGGCCCTTAATAAGATAAGACGTTATTTCATACATTGCCTATGGGTAGGTCTATATGGGGAATGAGTACCGCGAAGAGGAACATGTCCACTTCCTCTTGGATTCCGTCGTCGTCGATTACGTTGTCCTTGTCCTGCGCTTCGAGGAGCATGTCCAAGAAGGCCAAACGCCGCTTCCGGCCGTACACATCCTCTTCGGCGTTTTCTTCGCCCTTTTTCAGCGCTTTTTCTCTCTGAAATTGCGCTTTTCGCTCGTTAATTACCTTTTAGGGAAGGGAAATAGACAGAATATTTATGATTGATAATACGTTGGGAATGTTTTTGTGTGGCGGATGTTTACTTTTCGCGTGAAACCGTGTAACAGTTTTAAATAGCGTTTCTGCTCCTTCCCGGCTTCCGTTAAATTGTGGAAAATGAAATTGTTGCGTAGCCAAAGCTTGAAAACGCGTTGCATGAAAATGTCGCCAATTCTGAAAATATTTAGAAATTTGGGTTTAAATTTTTAATTCTTCTTTATAAATTTTAAATTTTTTAAATTTCCAAAAAAATTTCCTAAATATTTCCTATATTTCCTAGATATTTCCTAAATATTTCCTATACTTCCTAAGTTCCTAGATATTTCCTATATTTCCTAAATATTTCTTACATTTCCTAAACCTTTTTTGCACTTCCTAAAAAAATTGTTAATTTTCGTTAATTGTAGTTTGGTTATTTCTAGCCCCGCCCTTTCTTTGCCATTCTAAAACAATATTAATTAAGTCTCTTAAAAAAAATTTAATTTCCTTAAACTTTTTTTTAAATTCCTTAAACTTTTTTAATTTCCTTAAACATTTTTAATTTCCTTAAACATTTTTAATGTTATTAAACTTTTTTTAATTTCATCAAACTCTTTTTAATTTCATCAAACTCTTTTTAATTTCATCAAACTCTTTTTAGTTTCAATAAACAAATATCCTTAGAGTTTTTTTTAATATCCTTAAACTTTTTTTTTAATTTCCTTAAACTTTTTTAATTTCATTAAACTTTTTTTAATTCTCCTTAAACTAATATCCTTAGACTTTTTTTTAATATCCTTAGACTTTTATTTAATATCCTTAGACTTTTTTTAATATCCTTAGACTTTTTTTAATATCCTT